>JALJVW010000168.1:2658336-2928336 GCA_024865655.1 Emberiza elegans
AGGACTTCGTCAAGAACAGCAAGAAGCACTACAACTACGAGCACTCCAAGATCAACTTCCGAGACAAGAGGAGCGCCCTCAAGTCCATCAACGAGTGGGCAGCACAGACCACGGACGGGAAACTCCCGGAGGTCACCAAAGACGTGGAGAAAACTGATGGCGCCCTCATAGTCAACGCCATGTTCTTCAAGCGTAAGTTCTTGGTTCGAGCAACTCAAAACCTGCCCTGAGCCAACACACAGAATCATGGAATGGTTTGGGTTGGGAGGGGCCTTAAAGATCATCCACCAGTCCCAAGGGAAGGTGGACAAATCCTAAGGTCCACTGGAGGCAGCTCCTTGTCAGTGGTTGGGAGCTGCACGTGGACTTACTGCCCATTCCCTTTTCTTACAAGCTGTGTTCCTCTCTCTCCTGCAGCTCACTGGGATGAGAAGTTCCATCATAAGATGGTGGACAACCGTGGCTTCATGGTGACCCGTTCCTACACTGTGGGCGTGCCCATGATGCACCGCACAGGTGAGTGGGAAACCTCCGGCTCCACCAGCTGGAGTTAGGATCATTGTTCTCCCTTACCCAGATTTCCACCAGCTGCTTCCAAGATTGTTTTGCCTCATGATAGAGAACAAAGCAGGGAAGTGTTTGTTCTACTGATTCAGTCTCCCTGTGAGCAGAGGATGCACGTTTACTATGAGCTGCTTGGCTGTTGGGAATAAATCCTGGCTCATTACACAAATGACAGCCACAGCCAACTCCAGTAATGCTGGGCCACTTCCCAAAAGGGTGCCCAGACTCACTTCCTTTCCTGGTCAGGGAAAGTCCAGGCTGAATTCACTTTGCTCCACATCTCACTGTTCCCTTCTTCTGGTTTCAAGGTCTCTACAATTACTACGATGATGAAGCAGAGAAGCTCCAGGTGGTAGAGATGCCATTGGCTCACAAGCTCTCCAGCATGATCTTCATCATGCCAAACCACGTGGAGCCTCTGGAGAGAGTGGAGAAACTGCTGAACAAGGAGCAGCTCAAGACGTGGACTGGCAAGATGAAGAAGAGATCAGTGGCCATCTCGCTGCCAAAAGTTGTCCTGGAAGTCAGCCACGACCTGCAGGTAAAGGGGGTCCTTAAACAGCTGGGCCTCACAGTTCTTTGGGATGGGGGGGAAGACAGTGGGATGCTGGGTTATCCATGCTGGGTTATCCATGCCTGCTGCCCCTCTTTCCTCTTGCACTGTGTCATCTCCGGGAGGGTTGCTCACCTCTTGTCTCCTCCTAGAAACACCTGGGTGGTCTGGGCCTGACAGAAGCCATTGACAAAACCAAGGCTGACTTGTCCAAGATCTCTGGCAAGAAAGACCTTTACCTGTCCAACGTGTTCCACGCCGCGGCTCTGGAGTGGGACACGGAAGGGAACCCCTACGACGCCGACATCTACGGCCGAGAGGAGATGAGGAACCCCAAACTCTTCTACGCTGACCACCCCTTCATCTTCATGATCAAGGACACTAAAACCAACTCCATCCTCTTCATCGGCAGGCTTGTGAGGCCCAAAGGCGACAAGATGCGCGACGAGTTGTAGTTGGGTTTGGTTGGGTTGGGTTGTTTTCTCCCAGAGCTTTGGTTTGTGTGTTTTAGGGGGCATTTTGACAAATGGGAAACACTATTTCGTATCCTTCTCGAACCATGGGTGCTATTCAGACCAGGGTGCATTGTGAGGAGAAACCAGCGTACGCTTTACCTCACCCCACAATCCAGATTGCACAAACCCACCTCCAGAGAGGAGCAGGGGAGCCTGGCACCAGAGGGTCACCGGGAGTCAGCTGAGGTGGCCAGGTTGAAGCCGAGCTCCTCCCTGCACTGGTTAAGCCTCCTGCTCAGCTCCTTGCTGCTCCATGAGCCCTGCCAGGCATCACCCTCCCATCCCAAACGCTTCCACCCCACTGCACGCTTACCGCTGACGCTTTTCTCCCGCTTGGGCGCCCTGTGGCACCGCTCCAGAGCTGCTCCTGCTTCTCTCCTCTCTCTCCAGGGGTGTGTAACAGAGCTCCAAGGGCCAGCTGTGCAGCCCAGCCCCTGCAGAGCCCTGGAGCAGAGCAGGAGGCAGCACGGATGAATGGAGATTGCATGGAGTTGTGTCCTTCTGTCCTGCCTAACCCTGTGCTCTGCGCTCGATGCTTCAACCACAAGAGCTCCCTAGGGAGAGCATCAAAGCCAAGAGCTGCTTGGATCAACACTTCATGGAGAACTGAGGGGCTTTGGGATGTCAGGGAGAGCCCAAAGCACAGCTTGGGTTTCTAGAAAGAGTAACCTGAGGTTCCTGCAACACTCCACCCCGTGGGATCACTGAGGGGCCAACAGCTGTAATTGAACAGGCAGTTGTACCAGGCAGAGAACTCACTTCTCTTGGAAATGCTCTGCATCAGCCTGTAGGGCTGGCAAAGACTCCATTCCCACTGCCAGGGCTCTCCCAGAGCTGGTTCCAATCAGCTCCCTGTGGAGCTGACCCAAGGCACTCCTGGCTGGCTTCTCACAGGGAGGTGGGATCAGGTTCACCTCCACTTTCTTGCTTAATTAAACACAAAGCTTTAAAGCTGCCATTACCTGACTTCCTAATTACGCTCTGCTGAAGCTCCATGGTACTTTAGCTGCCTGTCTGCTGACCTGGATAAGGGGACCCTGAAAAACAAAGGTATTTATAGTTATATTTATGTCAGATAATTAGCAGGTTTCACAGCCTGATCCAGGCTACTCCTAACTTCTCTTCAAGGGATATCATCAGGTCAGTACTATTTAAAGGAGCTGATGTATCCCAGGAGCATTGCAGCACTTGCCACGCACTGAGAGACACCACAAGGCAAACACTGAGATTATGGAAACAAGGGAAATCCATGCATCCCAATGGAATTGCCAGTTCCCTGAAACCAGCATGGAGCACCTACGTGGCTTTGCTTTATCTCCCTGCCAATTTTCCCTGCTGCCATAGAAGCCCAATACTGCATATTCCCAGGTGCTGGGAGGCAGGAGGCAATGCCAGGTGTGTCCCCAAATGTGGGACATTTCCAGGTGATGCAGTGCACTGAACCCACACACAGAACGTTCTGGAGGCTGGGCTGGGGGGTGGAGGGGTGGGCAAGGCAAGAACACACTGTGGGATATTGTGAATAATTTGCATCATGTGGATGCAGGTGTCTGATGGCTTTTATTGTCTTTCTTGTACCACACAGTGACAGTTGTGTAATTTTGCAATAAAACTTTTTCAATGAACCCCTGGTAGCTGGAATCCCTTGTAGAGCAAAATAAACTTAGGGAGGTTCCTTGCAATCATTAAATCCGAAACATCCTAAAGTGGCAACTATGGACAAAAATTACTCAATGAGATTAATTCCTATAATGAATTATAGGAATTGAGAAAGATGACTTCCTAAAAGATTAATTGCTATAGCATATCAATCATGAGAAAAGAATGCTCTTAGCAGCTTTTCCCTTTACTGTTTTCTCCTGAAACTGCAAATATCCAACACCTTAAATGCTCCACAGGTAAAGGACCAACTGCCCTGTCCTGCTGGGCCATTTAGCAGAATAAAAACAGAGCTGTCAGCCACAGGGACCAGCCCTCCTGACTCTCCAAGCCAAAGCTCCTCCAGCTGGGATCCACTCTGGAGAAACAGAGGAAAAAACTGCAGGTTAAAGATACCTTTCCCAGGTGGAAAATCCAGCACTGGCAGACCCTGCCAATCCATATCCTCCCACTGCTGGCAAGGGAGGAACCTTCTGCCACTCACTTTTAGGTCCCCTTTGCCCTGGGCTGGGTAAGCACACACATCCCTGTGGAGCTCCTCCCAAACTGGGAAAGCACCACGTGCTTCCTCATTTTCACTAAATTGGAATTACTGAAGCCACCTCCAGCACCAACCACAGCAGGAACACGTCAACCTGGCACAGCAATATTGGAAGTTAAAAGCTTTCCAGAGCTCCTGAGTTCATCCCACCCCCAGCTCATCTTGCTGGGCTTTTGTCCAAGGGAAGCACCCATAAGACACAGGGAATTGAATGAGTTCCCTCCTCTTTTGGAGCTCCTTTAACAGCCCAGGGGGGTGGCAATTCCAGCCAAAACACTTGGAAAAGGTGTTCAGCTCACACTTGCAGCTACAGCTTCTCTGGGCACTCTGTGCCCTGCCCTCACCACCCTCACAGGGAAGAATTCTTCCTAATATCCCATCCATCCCTGCCCTCTGGCAGTGGGAGCCATTCCCTGTGTCCTGTCCCTCCATGCCCTGTCCCCAGTCCCTCTCCAGCTCTCCTGGAGCCCCTTCAGTTCCTGGAAGGGCTTTGAGCTCTCCCTGGAGCCTTCTCTTCCCCATTTCTTGCACAGCTCTGGACTCCAGCAGCGATCGGCACTGTGAAATGAACAGGGTAACAGACAAGGTTGGAGAGCTTTCATCAGGAAGGAGTGGAACCATCTCCCAGAAATCAGCCCTCCCTGGGACGCAGCAGGAGAGATTTCTAACCATCACCATCCACCACATAGTGTGTTTAAGAATTTAGAGACAACATGCAAAACTAGGTGTAGCTTTTATTGCTTCAGATCTCCCCACTTTCACACATTGCCTGCTCCTATGATCTGACAGAGCTGAGTTGTCATATTTTATATTTTCAGATTATTTCCACATTTAAATTTGTATAAAAAATTAATGTTGGCATTAGTCTAATATTTAAATTAACTATTTAAATCTTTGCACTGAATGGTGCACTGAGAAACCTGAAATCACTGACACCCCAAGAAGGCACATCTTGTTTCTGAAACTCAACCAGACTCCCAGGTGTGCCAGAGAAGCTGGGAACAGCAAGGCCAAGGCTCCCTAGACAGACCAGTTCAAAATTCCAGTTCCTAAGCTGACTGCCTAATTCCTGCAGAGCAACCTCCTAAAACCAGAAATGTAGATGCGAAAGCTATTCCTAAACAAAAATCAGACTTTGAATTCCCAAACTAAACCCAGTCCATACTGCCTGCTCTTCCATTCTGGAAGCATCCACCAGATACTCACACCTTGCAGGTCAGGACTGAAGGTTTGAAATCCTGAGCGTCACTTTTTTCTCTCAGCTCTGGACTCCACCAAAGAAATGGAAATGAACTGGGTAAAAGACTCCCCTGGAGAGCTTTCCAGGACTGGGATGGAATCTCCCAGAAAAGCCCTCCCTGGGAGGCAGCAGGAGACTCATGACCCATCAATCCACCACATAGTGTGTTTAAGAATTTAGAGACAACATGCAAACTTTGGTGTATCTGGTTTATTGCACTCCAGATCACCCATTCCTTTCCAAACATTGCCTGCTTCCTGGGTGATCTTGACAGAGCTGAGAAAAAAAAAAAAAAAAAAAAGAAAAGCACCTTTCAAACACTGCCTTTTGTATAAAATTTAATGTTGGATGTTTAGGACAAACAATTTAAATTAGATATTTAAATCTTTGCACTGAATGGTGAGCTGGGACAAACTCTTTTGAAATCACTATCACCCCAACAAAGAACAAAACAAGTTTTGAAATTCAACAGATTCCCAGGTGCCAGAGAAGCTTTTGAACAGCAAGGCCAGGCTCCCTTAGACAGACTCCAGATTTCAAAATTCCAGTTCTTACAAGAACAGCCTGCCTAATTGTTCTCAGCAAGCAACCTCCTAAAACCAGAAATGTAGGGGAAGGACAGGATGGATATATTCCTAAACAAAAATCAGGCTTTGAATTCCTCAATCCTAAACACCTTTATGTCTCCAACATACATAATCCAATGCCTCCAAATCTCTTCCCATTCCTAACCAAACATCCACCAGATGGACAGATCCATCAGGTCAGGACAGAAGGTTTGAAATCCTGAGTGTCACTTTTGCTCTCACCCCACAAATCCACACCCAAAGGTACCTGACCCTACCAGGATACTGCCAGAAAAGCTCCCCCTTCTGGAAGCACGGGATAAGGGACTGGGATGTAGGGATCAGCCAGCCACCAGTACCCCATGGAGTGGGTGTTACTCATGACCCTCTGAACATGGGACTGCTGCTCCAGCTCTATCTACCACAGGTATCAGAGCTTTATTCCCACTTTCTTTGGATCAGGATCTGGTGAAGGTCACTCCAGAAGGGGAACACAGCAAGAGAATTCCTTCCACACCAAAGATGGGAGCACAGTCTTCCTGGAGTACATCTTGAGAAAATAAAAAGGAAAAAAAAAAAAAAAAAAAAAAGCACCTTCACAAACACTGCCTTTTGTGATTTTATTAAGAGATGTTTTCAGGACAAACAAGCTTCTGGCTGCAGATGCTGCAAACCCTACAACGAGAAACAAAACACTCAGTGAGTTGGGGCAAACTCTTTTCCATAACTATCATCCTATCCCAAACAAAGAACAAACCAAGCTTTCCAATTGAACTGCATTTCTCATTTCCTGCCTTTTGACCAACGATCCACATTTTCCCCACTGAGGCAGATCTTGCAAGACTCCATGATAAGATTTCAAACTGTGGTAACTTCTTACAAGAACAGCCTACAAATTGTTCTCATGTGGCTTCTGAGAGTATCCCAAGCTGGATCCTGGGGAAGGACAGCATGGATATATGGGGAATATATTCTCTGTGCTGCCAGCTGCACACTGGTACAACACCAACACATCCAAGGCACCCAACCCAAGTGTCTCCAACTGTAATAATCCAAGAGCCTCCAAATCCACGCTTGTATAACACAACATGAAAGAAGGCATGTGGACAGATCCATCATCTCACCTCCAGAGGAGTGTTCTGAGCTGCACTGACACGTCTTGAACCCTTCACCCAGTGCAATGCTCAAGCCGACCCTGGTCCACAACACAGCAGCTTGTCTTCCCACAATCCCAGCTTGCAGTGGTTTTTTGGTGGCCTGAAGCCTTTTCTACAGCACAGCTCCCTCCCACTGCTCCCAGGCACTTACCGCTCAGGCAGTGGGCACTGGCTGAGGCATGGCTGGCTGTTCTGGTTTGCCACCTTTCTGCTCTGAAATGGGGGTGGTGGGCAAAATCTCTTCTTTGGGTTCCACGATGCTGACGTGGTCTGGCAGAGGCTTTTTGGGGCCAATCTTTCCACTGGGGTCCCAAGGCAACATAATCTTTACTTTGATTCCCAGTACTCCTGCAGAGAGCGACAGTACAAGGGAGACAAAACAGATCAAGAGGTGAGCACCAAGGTTACAAAATGTATCTGCACACTGAAGATCTGCTGACAACACTGTAACACACACATGCTACAGCTTAAAACTCTAATTACTGTGACTTTATAATAAGTGGTGGAAATTCAGGCTATTTAAAGTTGGATATCCAAAGTTATTCAAGTCACTGCCTTGGCTGACTGCAGTTCTACCCTCAACTCATTCTAAGCCTGGTTTTAAACTCTGTCCTCTTCCTCAGCTCATTTTTCTAGGAAATTCCACTTTTTTTTTTACATCCCTTCTCAGACAAATGCCTCTAAATCATCCAATGAGCAGGACACCCTGGCCAAGGCAGCCTCAGCACAGCACCACAGAACGTGGCCCAGAGCTGGCTGCAATGACACAGGGATGTCCCTTCTGACTCGTCATCGTATCATCACCGAAGGGAAGCTGGAGAACAGCTCTGGCTGCATTTGTATCCCTGCACCACGAGCTCTGCAACTGATTAACCCAAAGCCAGTTAAACACACACAAATCATTTGTGTTTCACCAGGAGGGAGAACAAGTGGAAGCAGGTTTAGCTGGGAAGACTGTCTGACACCTGCAGCACCCCTGTTCTCTCTGCCCATCCTGAGGAGCCGGGAAAACCAGAATCCCAAATGCCAAGGGCTCTTAAAGCCAGGCAACAGGCACTTCATCTGGAAGTTATCACCAGCCTCAGAGGCCCCAGGACACAGTGAGAGCGTCTGGAGAATCTAGAGCGACATTTCTAACTGGAAACATTCAAACCCCACCAGCAGAGAAGTGGATACATGGTATTAACAGCAGCTGCTGAAGGCCCCTTAGCTTCCCATTCCCAAATGACTTCTACTTTAGGTGTGTTTAAACCCCACAGTGAGAGCTCAGTTGCAAAAGCCCAAGAAAACAGGATTTTCAGAGTCTGCACCATCCAGAGCAGCACAACCAGGCTACTGTGAGATGACAAGTGCATTAAAACCACGTGAGTTTCAACCCAAGAATGCCAGTGGGAAATCTCCAACCTGCAGGAACGGGATGCCAGGAGCTGAGATTTTTTGTCTCTGCAGCTCTAGAGAAGGAACCTGCCAAAGCTGCAGAGGGATCAGGCACTCACCCTGCCGGAGTAGGACGTGACGCACGGCTGTGTCCACGTAGTAATTCACCGGGTCCCCACTGTGGATCATCAAGCCATCCACAAACTTCATGGATTTGGCCCTCTGACCTCTCAGCTTGCCGGACACAACGACCTCACAGCCCTTGGCCCCGCTCTCCATGATGAAGCGGAGGACACCGTAGCAGGCTCTGCAGGGAGAGGACAGCCCAGCCATGAGCCCGCTCTGCCAGACCCACAGGGCTCCCTGCAGGAATTTCACCACAATTCCAAGCTCAGTTTCGTGTGTCAGCAGTGCAGCTCCCATCCCTTCTCAGACAAATGCCTCTAGATCATTCACTGGTGACAGGAGGCTGCTGCTGGAGGGCCTCACGCAGCGCCACAGAACGTGACACCGCGAGGGCACTGCCACCAGAGCCACCCGCTTCTGACTCGTCATCGTCTCATCACCGAGGGGATGGGAGCAGGGCCACTGCCTCCTGAGCCACAGCACAGCCACAAGGCCTGAAATGCTGCTTGCCTCGCTCCTCCACCCATTTATTCCCAAAGCACACATCCAGCTTTATGCCCCACAGACAACCTGCAACCAGACAGAACGCTGCACAAGTAACTGTGGACTGAGCACAAGTTTCAGCGCAGCATTACCAGGTTAAATCCTCAAACTGCAGGGCTGTTTTTTGGGAACAGTGCTGGAGTGCCCCAGCTCCCCCAGGGCACGCCGCTGCACTCACCTGCGCACAGCCAGCCCTCCCAGGAGCTTGTAGCGCAGGGACTCGGCCTGGGCGATGGCGCACAGGCCCCTCGTGGCCACCTTCTCGGCGTAGAGCTGCAGGGACAGAGGCACACTCACAACAGGGCCCTTGCCAAGCCAGCCACAGAACCACAGCCTGCTCTGCCTTGCAAGGTCCATCCACTCCCAGCCCTGCCATGGACACGGATCCTTCCACTAGACCGGGCTGCTCCAACCTGGCCTTGAACAATTCCAGGGATCCAGGGGCAGTCACAGCTGCTCTGGGCACCCTGCAGCAGTTCCTCACCACCCTCACAGTAAATTTAACTTTTACTTCAGCAGAACACAGGAACTTCATTCTACTCTACTCCCTACATTCAGTCCTGTTAATCCTTCCACATTTACAGGCAGCAGCTTTATCCTTCATTCCCTTCCCTAACATGATCCAGCAGCACCAGCCAAAGCTGGAATAAATGAGCACCACCCCAGCACACACATTCCCCCTCCTTCCCTCATTTGTTTCAGAGCAAGATTTCATGGAATAGAACTACAGAATCCTTTGGGTTGTATGGACCCTTTAAAGGACCCTAGTCCAACCTTCCCCTGGGAAAACACCCCTAACATTAAGGATCAAAAAAAACTGGTGTGAAAACTTCCATTTCTCAAAGATCTTTCTGCAGCAGAACAGTTTCTTTGTAATTTATTTTGTATTTCAGTGCAGGAGCGTTTTTGAGGCCAAGTAACAGAAGGCCCAAGTCATCCTGAAACCACCTTTACAGCTGCCACCACAAATCCCTCTGCAGCACCCAGTTCCTGAGGCAGTTTTACCTCCACGCTTCCCTCGGGGAATCCAAACCTCTTCTGCACCACAGCCGTCAGCTCCCGGATCCGGCGTCCCTTCTCTCCCAGGACATTCTGAGTTCTGAGGGAAAATAAGCACAGGACAAGTGAGAAAAGTGTCCCCAGGAATGAGACTGGGGCCATCCCAAAGAGCTTTCAGAGCATCCCAGCTCTGAAAGGAAGGCTGAGTTACCTGGTGGCAAGGATGATAATCTCAGTCCTGGTGGGAGTGACCCGGACTTCCACTCCCGAGTATCCATCCTCAGCCAGCTCCCGAGTCAGGAACTCGTTCAGCTCCGCTTTGAAGATGCCATCAGCGACAAACTAAAACACAAGCGGACAAAGTCAAGGTCTTGTCACGTCCTGAACTTGGGTTCAATTCAACCAAATTCTGACAATCTCTCCTGACAAGTTTCCCTTTCTATGAGACAAATCACAGAACATTCTCAGTTGGAAGACGCCCACCAGGAACACCAAGTCCAACTTTTACACCAACAGCCCAGGAACTGAACCCACAACCTTGACTTTACCAGCACTGTGCTCTGCCCCACTCAGGGTGCAGCAGTAGGGGAAAAATGGAACCCCCTTCCCTGAATTTCTCAGGAATAATCCACTCCTAGCAGGAGCCTACACCAAGCACTGCCTGACCCACAGCCACTGCTCACGCTGGAATTCGGGAGCAATTTCAGGGAATTAATTAGGGGGTCCCATCCCTTACCCGACCCAAAGGGAAGCTGCTGCCGAACTCCTGACAGCCCAAACCTCCCTCGCTCCCCAGGACAGGCAGCTCCCGGTGCCCTCCCGGCGCAGCCACCAGCCGCAAGCCCTTCCCGCTGGAAAGCAAAGCGAAAACCCCGCAACTCCCGGCTCCCGGCGCCGCTCCGCACCTCCGCGCGCGGCCATGGGGAAGCGCCCGCTCCATCCCGCCGCCATGTTCCCCGCCGGGCCCCGAGCCGCATCCGCCGCCATCCTCCCCCGTCCGCCGCCGCTGCCCGCCGCGCTCCCGCCCCGCCGGCTGCTGGGGCCGCCGCGGGCGGTGCGGCAGCGCCCTGAGGCCGCGGAGGAGCCGTGCGGCCGCGCTCACCTTGCGCTTCTTGGAGATCTGCACCGCCATGATGAGCCGGGCCCGGCGGAAAGGAGAGAGCAGGCCCCGCGGGCGGCGCTATATCCGCCTTCCGCCGCGCCCCATTGGCTGGCCGCTGCACGGCGGGCGCCAGCGGGGCACCATGGGAGATGTAGTCTTTGCCACGCCGCCATGTTGGCGAGGGCTGAGCCTCGTGTACGGCCCAGAGCGGCGTTAAACGGACACGAGAGTCAGCAGTGTGTGAAATAAAAGAGATAAATGATAATTCACCCCGGGCTTATACCTGGAGACCTGCTCTGTCCAGGCGCTGCTGTCAGAGGGTGCTCTGCTGTTATTCAGGAATCACAGCATGGCTTGGATGGGAAGTGACCTTAAAGCTGATCCTGTTCCACCCCTGCCATGGCAGGGACACCTTCCGTTGCTCCAAGTCCTGTCCAGCCTGGCCTTGGGCACTTCCAGGGATCCAGGGGCAGCCACAGCTGCTCTGGGCACCTGTGCCAGGGCCTGCCCATCCTGCCAGGGAACAATTCCTGCCCAAAATCCCATCCAGCCCTGCCCTCTGACAGTGGGAGCCATTCCCTGGGTCCTGTCACAATACATTGTTTTGTAACGATGGGATTGGGGGGATTGTAGGGGATTACAAAAATAACAACAATAATGAGTGAAGTTGATGCACAGCCTCTAGGAAGCAGAAATTTAAACTGCATTTTATCATGGATATTATTGTGGTTTGCAGTTGGACCTGATGATCTTAAGGATCTTTTCCAGCTTAAGTGATGCTGTGAAAATGCCCACAGCAGGACCAGTAAAGCAGAGGATCCCACTCTGCTCTGGGCCAGGGAGAAGCCTGGATTACCACTAGATGTCAGTGCAGACGGTTTCCAGGCTGGGAAAAGCCTCTTGAATGAATAATAAGGAATAAATCAATCCCCAAGGATTCGTTGATCCACAACTGGAGGGATGGCGGAGCATCCCATCAAAGGCAGGTGGCGGTGGCGGTCAGGGATCGTGTCCCCTCTGTCACAGACGCCTTTGTCTCGCTCCTGGTGTGCCCAACCATCCTGCCCTTCCCTGAGCCTGCTCCCTGAGCCCAAGAGTCTCTGTCCCACAAACATCAGCCTCTGGAGAGGTGTCCAGCAGAGACAGCAGTCCCCTGCCTCTGTGCAGGGATTTGAGCCCTGTGAACTGGGGTTTCAAGTAATTTTCCAGGGAAGATCCTGCCAAGCTGCACAAACCCCACTCTGCTGTTTTCCACCATACTTTCAGAGCAGAAAATACCTGCCCAAAATCATCTATTTTTAGGCTGAGTTTACCCACAAGGGGCTCACCCCATGTATTACTGTATCACATAAACACAGCAAAAGGCAGAACATGACCTTGATGTGTGTCCCTTTTCCCACAGCCTGTGAAGGACAAACTGTGTCCTGTCAGCACTGCAGGGTCAGCACCCAGGGCTGGAGCTGGGCACAAAGCAGGGCCTGGCTGGTGCTGGGCACCGAGGTGATGTCCCCTGTTCCCCCAGATGTGGCCTGGGGGCACCAAGTGTGGCCCTCACAGCTGGGGACATTCAGTGCCCTCCCCAAACAGCAGTGTGGGATTTCTCCACGAGCATCAGCCAGCAGCCTGAGCCAGCCCTGGGTGCTGGGAATGGATTCTGGGCCGGCTGGAGATGTCCCTGCTCCCTGCAGGAGGGTTGGATTAGCTGACCTTTAAAGGTCCCTTCCACCCCGAGCCATTCCCTGATTCTGTGCATTCCCCCCTGCTCCATCCCTGCTGAAATGGAGGCTGGCAACACCCCACAAAAGCTGTGACACGCCTGCACCCCGCTCCACAGAGAGCTCAGGTGAGGTCCAGCAGCTCCCAGAGCCTTCCCAGGCCCAGCAGTGGCTGGGAGCTGCAGCAGGCCTGGGGTTATCCATAAATCCCATGGTCAGTGATGGATACTCAGGTTTGTGGGTCCCCACCCTTGGGGACTGCACTCCCCACCCTGCTGTTCCCCATTCCCCACTCCTTTGTGGAGCCTCACCACTGGCACAGGAGCTGCCTTTGTCCCCAGAGGATGTGCAGAGGATGGAAAAGCTTTGGGGCTGCTCCAGCCATGGCCCTCCCTGGCTCTGGGCACACCCCTGGGCTGCAGCCCCTGCTCTGGCAGCAGCACCTGGATCTCCTTTGGGACCGTGCAGGAGCAGAATCAGGGACACATGGAAAGGATGTCACCCCACATGTGGCACTTGGCAGCCCCCCGTGCCCATGGGGAGGGCCTGGCAGGTGCAGGGAGGTGGTGCCAGGTTTCTTGGCTGTGGGGGACATGGCTTGGAGCAGGTTTGGGAATGAGGAGCTGTCCTGCCTCCCCCCAGCTCCATCCAGTGCCCAGCCGGCAGCTGAGGGCATTGCCATGAATCCAGCATCCCAGTGTCTGCTCCCTGGGAAGCTGGCTCCTGCTCAGGGCAGCAGGAGGGGCTGGCAGCCCTGGCAGGGAAAGGGGCAGGACAGCTTTCCCAGCTCCATGGCACGCTGGGCTTTGGGATACCCCCTGCTTTTCTGTGGGACTGGGAGAGTCCCCCACTGCCACTGCTGCTCCCAAAATAAGGGACATCCTGCCAGGGACCGAGCTGGCCCTGCAGGAGGATAGGGAACAGCCTTGGGGTCATCAAAACCACAAACTGGTGCAGGCAGGAGCACAGGCTCTGCCATTCCTGCTGTGGTCCCTCCAGCTCAGACACCTGCAGGAGTTGGGGTGACACACCAAGCCCCATCACCTCTCTGGACATCCTGAGGATTTCAGGAATCTCCCTTCCTGTTCCTTACGATTTCCTGGTGCTCCAGGAGGATTTGGACAGCTGCATCCCAACCTACATCCCTGCATTTCAGTGCAGGAACCAGCAGGAGGACAGAAATCCTCCCAAATCACCATCAGAGGCACTGCAGAGCTCATGAATTTTCCCAGGGAACAGCAGTGGAAAATGAAACCCCGGCTAGAGATGGACAAGATGAGACAGTTTGCATTAAATGAATGGAGATGGGCCCTGGGAGGTAATTCCAGCAGAGATAAGATGAATTGCAAGCACCAGTTGTAAAGCATTTGTGAAGTCTAACTCGGGCAGGAATTTTCCTGCAGGAGAGGCTGTATTAGAATTTGCTGCTGCAGTCGGAGCAGCTGCTGCTGCCCAAGCTATAAACCCCTCACCGAGCTCCTCAGCACTCCCTGGCACCTCTGGAAATCTTCCTGAGAAACATTTTCTGCCCTCCCACGTGGAGCAGCCCTTCAGAGCGGGGAGAGATGGAGGGAACAGGGCTGGGAGTCAGGGACACATTCCCAGGCCTGTTGTAAACGTTTCACACCCAGCAGGATTTACTGCTCTTAGCTTGGCAAGAGCACCAGAAACAAGTCCAGCAAACCTTCTGGAGGCAAGGGAAGGTGGCAGGATCCTGCAGGACAGGGATGGAAGAAGGTGTCCAGGCAGAGACAGCTCTCATTTGCCCCAGTCCCAATCCCTGCAGCTGGAAAAGTGGGATTGAAAATTGGGCAGCACCAGCTCAGCTCCAGGTTAAGGATGAATAGCTGCTCTGGAAAGGTGTGTGGGACCCTCCAGGAGAATTCACACCTCCGAGGACACAGCAGAGCTTGAAAACCAAGCACCAAATGGGCAAAACAGAAGCTGTGCCCTGGCCATGGTGTGGATTTAACCCAGGAATTGCAGCACTCAGCAAGGTGTTAGTGAAGCTCAGTCTGACCAGCAGCCAGCTCGACTGTAATCCCAGCCTGTCACCTCCAGCACACCTGATAAATTGCTGGCAGTGTTTCAGAGGCTGCTCCCAAACAGCTCCATCACCCTGACACCTTCCTTTGGGCACCTGCCCTGCTAAACAGCATTTTGCCTTGCTGCCCAGATTCACTTTAAGGACTTCAGGCAGGTTATTGAACAATTTAAACTTCCTTCTAAAAGCAGGAAATGGGGTAAGGATGCTCAGCGTGCTGCTTGGCTGGGAATCCTGGGCTCATTACCATTTAATGAAGCGAGTGGCTGCTGGCAGAGGTCATTCCAGCAGCTCACACCCGGCCCCACGGCTCTGCTGAGGGATGGAAATGGAAACTTTAATGGGCATTTCCAGGAGAGCAGCTTGCCCTGGCACTGTCACCCGAGAGCCAGCAGCTAAGCAAGTGATTCTTAATCAGTTTTCAAGCCCCAGGACACAGGCTGAGGGCAGGAGGGGCTGTTCTGCCCCAGCAGCACGTTTTGTGATGGTTTACAGGGGCACTGAGACCAGGCTGGTGACAAAGGCCACTCCCTGCTCCTCGTGGTGGAACTGCTGGCATGACACGTGAGCCTGGAGGGACAGCACAAGGGGGAACGGATTCCCACTGCCAGAGAAATCCATGGAGCCATCCCTGTGGGAAGATGACACCTCCAACACAGCTGAAGAGGCAAATACCACTGAGGGAACTTGCTGAGGCTGCAAGGCTCAACCCCAGACCCTCAATCCCAGATTTCAGCTCCCTGCTTGCACAAGGGGAAGCAGAACCGCTGGGCCAAGCCGAGCCCAGGTGCTGTGGTGTGGGAACTCAGCACATCGCTTCGGATGCTCTGAGTCACCGAGAGAACCTGGAATGTTGCAAAAAGCGCCTGATGCCTTGATTTGGATCCTTCTAGGGATGTGCCACCTGTGTGTAGGAATCTGGGAATCTCTGAAGTTTAAATGGTGCAGGGATGACGCATTTACAGGGGGAAATGCAGCTTTTAGGATTTTGGTACAGGGGGGTTTATGGAGGCAAGATGGAGGATTCAAGGCCTGCCTTGTGGTTCTTTTCTCCTTCTTGTCATCCATCTTCTGTGTGATGTGGGCACTTTAGATTGGATCATGGTGAAGGTGCATTGTCTAACAAGGGTGAAAGATATTGGGGAAAAAGGTAAATATGTTACACGTAGTTTTCACTATAAGAAGCACGGCCGCCCCGTGGGCGGTCAGAGTGCTTGTGGCTGCCTTGCTGGCCAGAGAGAACAATTCTGTAGATAAGAGATAATAAACAACCCAAAGACCGAACAACCGAGGAGTCCAGCTCGTCCTTTGAGCGCGGGCTGCCCCCAACCATCCTCCGGCAGAGATGCGGATGCTGCGGCGGCAGGGAGGCAGCTGCTGCTCCAGGAGCAGCCTGGCAACACCCAGCTCCACGCCCTCCCTGCTTTTCCCCGTCCCCTCGGCACCCCAGACACAGAGGCAGGAGCAGCAGCGATGCACTGGCTGCTGCTCCGAGCACAAGGTTATTTTCCAGGACATTGAGCAGAACCCGCAGATGGCAGCTTGCAGGAGAGCCACGAGGAGTGACAAGGCACCTGACCAGAATGCAAAAACAGAGCTGCAAACTTAACACCTTTTTTTTCCCTCCCCCTTTATCTGTTAAAAATAGCTTTAGAGGGGAAGCTCAAAGCAGTGTGAGGGGCTGCTGGCTTTAGAAAATGAGCAGTTTCAGCAGAAATAGTCCGTGACCACCACCCAGAGAGCTCTGATTTTTGGTATCTCAGCCATCCACATCTTAAATTAAACACTGAAGCTGCAATGCAGCCCAGTTGTTTGGCAGGGGCTAACAAAAACCTGGAAATCTTCACCCAGCTTGCTTTTCTGTAGGAATAATACCACTGACATCCCAGAATTATCTCCATCTACGTCTGGCTAGGATTCCAAATCAATAAATTGTCTCCTCACCCTCAGATTAGCTCGGCCAGGTAATTTTGCAAGCAGCAGCAGCAGCACTTCCCCACTGTTGGGCAGAGCAGCTCTGCCAGCTGAATTAACATGAGATTCCCTCGTTATCCAGAGCAATCCCACTCCAACAGTATCCTTGGGGAGTAATTTGCAGTGACCTAAACAAGGAGGGAATTGGGAGTGCTGTATTTATTATTACTTACATTCATTGAATTTAATATTTGGAACGAAATTTCTGATAAAAAAAAAAAAAAAATTGGACAAAAATAAAACTACCACCTGTTTCTCTGGCAAAAAACCCCAAACCCACCCTTTTTAGAAAAACATTACATTTTGGATTTCCCTCCTGCCCCTTTCATCCCTGGCTCAGCCTCAGCTCTGATGTCCCAAGCACCCCACGAGTGCTCAGATCCTCCCACAGGAATGCCTGGCCAGCCCAAGCACTCCCTGCTTCCCCTCTCTGCCCCAAGGAGCTGCCCTCTGCGGGGTCCTGCTCCCAGAACCCCACAAGTCCTTTGGTCCCATATCCCCCCCTTTTCCCTCCTCCTGCTGCCACACAAAGCATCCCTCCCTCGTTTTTAAGGAGTAGCAATACCTTCTGCCATCAAATTCCCAAGAAAAATGCCAATTCTCTTTAAAACCCCACAGCAAAACCTGCAGCAGGAAACCCTGGGAGTTTGAACAGGGTGATGGCTTAAAGTTGCTCCTTCCTCAGAAACCAAAATGTCCTTATCAAGTGGGATTAATACCACAATATCCATTTTTTAACCCCATAAACCTTATTCTTAAACCATCAGCTTCTCGTGTCTCTTCATGCAAGTTTATTCCAGGAGTAAATCCAGGGTTGTTGCTGTTTTCCAGACAGTGCCCTCCCTCCATCCCTTCCCTTTGCTAAGCAAAGAGGCCCCAGTCTTGGAGAAATTAATTAGTGCAGTAATTTGCCCGGGACACAGAGGAGAAGCCGAATTTGTCCCACTCTGCAGGATTCAGCTGAATAAAAAAGACAAATAGCTGTGCTGTGGGATTTTAAAAAGCTGCTGTCAGCACTCCCAATGCAACCAGACCTGGAAATTCATTCGTCTTTCACTAAACAATGGAAAAAGGAGAAGCAATTACAGTAGACAAAACTAATTACAGCAGAGCTGAAGCACAGCTCACAGCACTCACTCTTCAATCTGCATTCAAAAAGAAAAATCCAACCCCAAAACCACTCCATGAAAAAAAGGTGAAAATCTGGGAGTGGAATAAAAGCAATTTAGAAAGAGAAGTGGCATTTCAGCATGGCACAGACTGGATTTTGGGAGGAGAAACCTTCAGGTGATGCCTGGCAAACAGGACACAGGGATTTATCCAGGAATGATGCCAGTGGGGGGAAGAAATGAGCTCCCAGCTCCTCCTCAGTGGGGCCTATTCCATGTTCACCTCACATCCAGGGGAGTTTGGGGTGGATGCTGGTCAGCTGCCAGAAGAACAAACATGGTGTTAGTAATGCCAAGGTCTGGGTTAATCTCCAAGAGCTGCACTCCATGGTCCTTGGGGGTCCCTTCCAGCTCAGAATGTCCTGGGATCTTTGTGGGGCTCAACAGCTTCTCCTTCCACAGTGAGGACAGAGCAGCCCAGAGGTGAGGCTATCCCCATCTCCTGATCCTCACAGCCATCCCTGCCTGTCCCAGAGCACTCCAGGGAAATTCACACCTTTGGGTGAAACCACAGAGGAGAATCCAAAGCCTCCTGTAAAGCCCATTTAATCCCTGGCCATGGTCCAGGCTGGCAAGGGCAGTGACAGCTCTGAGAGAAGCAATTCCTGATGCCCAGAGCTCCATCTCCCATGGATATCCTCATCCCTTTGGATACCAGCTGGGAAATCCAGCAGACAGCCAAAGGGAATTTTCAGAATCACTGCTTAGCACAGAGACAGGCTGGAAAGTGGATTGCAGGAGAAAACCTGAAGTGGGAAGAGCAGCAGGAATGGGATTGGGCTGTGGATGGATGTGGCAGACACCACCTCAGGCCTCATTCCCTGGGGATGTGGGCCACACTTGGCATTTGAAAGCCTCCAGAAGCCATTTCCAACACACAAAGCTGCCACTGGCCATGGCAGAACGTTGTTTTTCTCCCTGGATCCTTAAGGAGTTTCAGTCTGAAGCCCTGATCCTGGAATCCCATTCCTGAGTCTCCATGGCCACTGCACAGCCCTCAGCCCAACCCAGAGCTTCTCCCTGCCAGAGAATCATCCAGGAAAATCCTTTCAGATCATGAATTCCTCAGCACTGCCAGGGCCACCACTGCCCCATGTCCCCAAGTGCCACATCCACGTGGCTTTAAATCCCTCCAGGGACGGGGACTCACCACTGCTCTGGGTGGCTGTGCCAATGCCCGAAAATCCTTCCAGGGAAGATTTTCTCCCTCTTATCCAACCTAAACCTCCCATGGCACAACTTGAGGCCATTTCCTCCTGTCCTCTGATTCTATTCCAGGATTCTCTGCATTTCCAGCCTGGAGAGGAGAAGGCTGGGGTGGGGGGGAAACTCTTCAATGTGCAGCAACAGTGGAAAGGAGGGTGCCAAGAGGATGGGGCCAGGCCATTCCCAGCAGGGATGCACAGGTACCTGTCAGAATCTCCCTCCTCCTGGTGCTGCTCCAGCAAGCAGAGGGATTTCCCACCTCTCCCTTCTGGTATCACTGCAGTGCTCTCTCTCTCTTTCATTTTCTGGCTGAAATGACCTGCAATGCAGAGGCTCACTTGCTGCACTGATCCTGCTGCCAGATCTGTAATCCTCAATCCCCCTGGGGAATGCCTGGAGTAGGAAACCACTTGGCATGGCAAGCACGTCAGCATTTTCCTGGCTGCATTTTTTTATTGTCTCTTTGCTGCATCCCCGACTTCAGTTCAGTTTTCTTCCCTTTCATCCCTCACTCTCCCCAGCCTCCCCCGGTGCCTTGAGCTGAGGTCTCAACATCCCTGAGCTCCCCCATCTTGGCCACACCTGTCCAGGTGTGGGGGGACAGCACATCTACTCCCATCCATCCCAAGATTTTCATGGAGGGCAACAGATCTGCAAATGGAAAAAATGTGGGCAGACAGACCTGTTCCCTTGGCAGTGGCATCCTCTCTTTCCTGGGAGGCTCCAAAGGCTGATTGATTGAGGTAGATCCCCGCTAATCCTGCCCCTGCCATGCTGGCATTTACAAGTTATTAATTATAGGGACCTTGCAAGCTGCAGAGCAGCCAGACTTCCAAGCAGCTGAAGATGCTACATTTAGAGAAGATGGTGCAGTTTTTGTTTTCTTTTTAATTACTATCATCATTTGGAGACATTTGTGCTAGAAGGGAATGAGAACTCACCCACTGCATTGACTCCTTTGAATATTTCCATAAAAGAAACAAAAAAAAAAACCAACCTTTGCACAATTTGAAGTAAACATCACATTGCTAACTCCCATTTCTTCTACCCAGTCTCAGTCCTATTCACTTTTTGAAAATCACTGAATCTCAGACTGGTTTGGGGAGGAAGGGGTCTTAGATCACCTCATTCCATGCCATGGGCAGGGACACCCTCCACTGTCCCAGGCTGCTCCAAGCCCTGTCCAGCCTGGCCTTGGACACTCCAGGGATCCAGGGGCAGCCCCAGCTGCTCTGGGCACCTCCCCACCCTCACAGGGTAGGATTTCCTCCCAATACCCAATCCACATCTCCATTCTTTCCATGTGAAGCCAAAATCTGGGAACCAAAGCAACCAGAGGAAAGCCTGGTTCTTACAGATCCTGCTGCCGACTTGCAGGGACCCACATTTCACCCTCTGCACTGGGCAAGTTCCCCAGATTCCTTCTCTTGACCATGCCAAGCAGGAAACAGAGCCCTGCAGCCTTTGTGGTTCCTCAGCATCTCTTTTTGCCCCTAAGTGGTTGCTGTGTGCTCCTCACACCATGAAGGAAAATCACTTCAGGGACAAGAGGTTTTCATGGAAATCAGTTTATGGCAAGAACGATGGGATCCCAGCACAGTTCTGTTGGGTCTGGACCCCAAGCAAGAAGTGAAAAGAGCTGTCAAAGCAGCAAGGCAGGACAATGATTTTGAGAGGAGCACCATGAATCCAGCAGAAAACAGAGCCCTGCAAAAAGCAGGAAAAATCAGGGACAAGAGGGGAAATCAGTTTCTGGCAAGAAAGGAAAAGCTGCAGGAGCTCAGGGGAAACAGCAAAGGCCCGTGCAAGAGCTCAGTGGGAAGAGTGGAAGTGCAAAAAGATCCAACCCCATAGCAAAGTGCTGTGTTCCATGAGGAAAAGTGTCCAAAACCAGGGAGCACGTGGAAATTATGGATTATTTGTTACCTACCAGCTGTAGGAAACTGGGATTAGCCCAGCAAGGAGGTGGTCACAGACAGGCAGCTTCTGAGTGCAACGAGAAAATCCAACGTGGAAATGCAGCCCGCAGAGGGATCCCAGAGCTGGAGAGGGAATGCTCCTGGCACAATTAGGCAAATCAAGCCTATTAGGGGACAATCACTCTGAAGGGTTGTTATCAATCACTCCCCTGGCTTTCTTTAGGCAATTATCCTAATTGCATCAAGGCTATTAAGCAATTATTTTGATAACTGGAGCTTTTTTTGCCGGCTCTTCGATTTTTGGCAACGTTTTGTTCTTTGTATAAATGTCCCCTGCAAAAGATGTTTAAAGCTGATTTTAAGGATGTCCTTTTCCTGAAGCACAAGATTCAAATTTCTGTGTGAAAGCACCAAGTCCCTCTCAAGAAAATGCTGATTTTTATCCCTGAGTTTTCCCTCAAACCTCCCCCCCACCCAAGTCTCCCAGGGCACCAGGGATTTAGTTCCACTTTTTTATTATTCAACTTTTTATACATAATAAATACAAACTTTTTACAGCCAATATAAAGAAAGCATTTGCACTGATGCTTTCAGGGTGTACTGAGCTGTACACGATGCGACGGCCGATACATGCCCTGTATGAAGAAATCATAGTTAAAAAGGAGGCATCTTTTTACAACTTCTCTTCCTTTTTCTTTTTTTTTTTTTTTTTTTTTTCACTTTTGTTTTTTAAATAAAATTAGCAGCTCTTACAGAAAATATTTTAAAATACAACTAAAGAGACTTTTAAATAAAAATTTTCTGGATTTTTGAAAGTCCGGGTGTGAAGGACACAGATCTGTGTCCTGGCCAAAAGAACTGAACGTGAAACTGGTGAAACTGGCCAAAAGAAATGAACACGAACATTATGGCAAAAACTTGGTTTTCTTCTGCGTTGTAAAGATCTCAAAATATTTGCAAACAGTTAAACTTTTTTTTTTTTTAAAAACGTTTCTTTTTAAACTTAAGAATAAGTTTGATAAACACATAAAAAGACCTCAAACAGATCAACAGGACAAGAGGTGCAAAAGAAGGAATAAAATACGGAAAAGACTTCATTGGACAGTCACTGATTCCATAACTGATCCATGAATTGTTGCCCTCGGACAGCCCCACTCTGGGTTAAGGATCCCACTGGGAAAGGAGACTGGCAAGCACTGGACGTCTCGGAGACCCAGCCTGGGTTGGGATTTCCAAGTATGTGCAAAGTTTATGATAAAATCTTGTTAGATGAGTCGTTGGGTTTTTGTTGTAAATGCAGCCTCAAAAAATAGCCCTTGTTAGTAAACTAAAGGTTGCAAACTTACTGGCTTTGAGAAAAAAACCATGAAGACACAAGAGAACCCACAAACAGCTCCAAACCCAACCTTGGGATGTCTTTGATCTGAAGTTTCCATCTGATGGAGAATGCTGACAATATTTTAGTCAGTACCCAAGGAAAAACCTGCTTGCATCCAGTTTTTCCCTCTCCTCCAACCGTTCCACTCCACATTCAACTTCAGAGTATTCTTTGCCCTTTTCTCTCAAAAAATCTAAATCCAAGCTCCCTTTTCAGAGCTCTCTGAGGGAAATGTGAAACTCTTTTCCTTTCAGTTTCTTCCCTGAGAGGAACTGGGCACATCTGGGCACGAAGGTGGTGTGAAGGCAGAACCCGGAGCTGCTCCTGGCTCCCTGGCTTTGGCTGGTTAATGGGATTGGGGTGGGAAAAGGCTACAGGGCCATCCAATGCAACAACTAAATGCATGTAAATACTCTAAATGGAACTGCTAACTCTAGAACTCAGGTGGTTTGATGACAAAGATACACTGCTAACCTTGGATAATAAAGTACACGGCAATAACTGGGATAAGAGTGACCCAAATGCTTTAAAAAAATAAAACAAACCCAACAAAAGAACCAAAATCCCCAAAATCTGCTAAGAGAAAAAAAAAAAAAAAAAGAAAAGAAAAAGCAGCTCAATTTCCAGATCTAGACAAAAATCTCACTTGCTTTTTTGCTTTTCTACCCGTTGGTTTCTGCTGTGGAAGAAGATGTTGCTGCTGGTTCAGCACCTCCATGTTAGATCCTCTATGAGTAAATGCACTGAGTAAACACAAAAATCCAAAGGCAGAATGTTCAGCTGTGAATCACTGACAAGGGGAGCACCCATGGAATGAACACTTTTGCTTCTCCAGGAGATCATTTTCCCGTCTCTTGCTTTCTGCAGGGGCATTCAAGAGGAGCCAGCCTCTCCTTTAGACTTCTTTTTCTGTTCCCTTTTTCATTCTTCTGATGAATACCTGATCAGGCAGGTGATGCTACTGGAAGGATCCACAATCTTTAACACATTCCTATGGCAACAGTAATATACTGTACTAATGCACAGGAGCAAAGGATGCTAAGACTAAGCTGCATGAACGGGGCTCTTTCTTTGTCTCCACATCAAAATGGAGCATCTCCAGCCAAGAAAAAAAGCCAATCTTGGCCTGTCTTGGTTTGTGCTAAGAGAAGAAGAACGATGTAGAGAAATCCAAACAAACAAATGGAAAAAAACCAACAAAAGGCACAAAATATTCATGACTGTGGGAAGGAATCCGCCAGGTCACTGCCACATAAAATCCTCCCTATCGCTCGCTCTAGTCCAAGTCTTCATCATGCAAAGGTGCCTAAAAACGAGATTGACCAAAAGCTGCGTTTGGCCTTGATTGTAGCACTACTAATTAGCCAGTCCCCTCGTTACACCAGCGTGATCTCCACGTCCTCGATCTTCTCCGTGGGCCGGCGGTGGTGCTGTGTCGGGGGCGGTGGAGCTGCTCGCACCTGCAACACGCAGAACCAGCCTGTGACTACCCCGGAATGGCCAAATTCCACCAAAACCCCTGACATCTCCTGCACTGAGCTCCAGATGATGCAAACTGCACCTCCTGCACCCCTCGAGATGATGCAAACAAACAGCTTGTGTGTCCAGCGGGAAGCAGCTCCGGTGCTGCCCAGCTCAGCCATCAGGGATTCTCCTTATGGCCTGTCCCAGACTCCCTCCAGGGTGCAATCCCAGACTTATTCCATGGATAAGCCAGGATGGAAAGCTGGGAAAGGCTCATCACATGCTGAACCTGATGGTGTTCTTGCCTGGAATTTCTGTGGAGTGGGAACTACCAGGATGTTTTGCTGCACCTGACTCACTGATACTTCATCAATCAATACCCACCCAAAATGTGATGTTGCTTTCACACTCTGCCACATCAGTCCTTTTTGCTCCTGACACTGATCACCTCTAGTGCCAACAGGGTTTTTAGGACACCATTTCAGAATACACCAGACTTGCTCTGGAAAATGTGAACTGTGGAGCAATCTTGTACCAAACTGCCCAATACTACCTCAATATCCAGAATATATTATTTGAATATCCAAAAATGCTGTTTTTTCTGCAACCTCATTCACTGAGAAGGCCAGAAAAAGACAAATTTTATGTTTTAGTGTGATTGGGTTTAGGGCTTTGAAAACCCCACAATTTGATTTCAAAGTTAATTGCAGGAGATGGAATTTGTCAAGTTCTAAGTGATTTAATTCTTCCCTTCCTTTTCTGGCAAATGTCCTTTTTCTAGGCAGCAAAGACAACACAAAACCCTCATCATTAGGAATCATGAATCCAAACCCCTCAAACCAAAGGGGGTGGAAATAAACAGAATCCCAAATATGCAGGAAACTGCTGGAAAGCAGGAATTGTATAAACCATAGGACTGACCTCTTCTGGCATTTACTCCCCACCTCTTTTTCAGCTCTGTTCAGGGGATGTTACCCTTTGAATATCAGTATTTTATAATATTTATACAATTATTATAATATATTTTTAATATAGTAATATAGCCTTATAGAATATTTTATAAAATATTTTATCAATAAACCCCACAGGATTTGCTGGTCACTTACAGGCCGCAGTTTGCCATAGGAACTTTCCGGAGGAATTCGTGGAGGTTGAGAGAATCCAGGGGACTCTGAACCAAAGCTGTTTTCTGAGGGAATAAGCAACACCCTATTACAAAGTAGCCCCTCAGTATTGCTGAATTTATGTTGCAAAAATGCTCCTTTTTTTCTGAAAGGTTTCTAAATGAAGCCTTTTCCCAAAATGTTTGCAAATTTCTCACCGTTCGTCGAAGGAGACCTGGGGAAAAACTGGGATCCTCTTTTATCCGGGCTGGGATAGGGACTGGTGGGAGGCTGGTCATACAGAGGCAGTGGTGGCAGGGAGTTGTTGGCCTTTGGAGTGGGGGATACCTGTGCCAAAAAGAGGGAGAAGCTGCAGTAAATCCTCCTTGGCACATTTAACACACACACACACACACCAATTTTCCAACCCATCCCTACTACAGTAAGCTCCCTCCGGAGCAAAAGCAGCTGGCAGGAAAGTTTGGGAAGGAAAGCCAAGGTATCCAACAGGGATTCAATTTTTTAAAATCACAGGTTGCCACCGAATAGAAATTTTCAGCCTCTCCCAGCTAATTCAGAGAGGATTTTTGAAGGTTATTCGAAACAAAAAGGTCGCTTGGACAAGTGGGTTCACACAGAAGCATTGGGATCATGAGCTTATCCCCACCCAAAATGCATTTAAATGTGCATTTTTGTGGTCTTCCTAAATCAAGGAATAAAAATACTGAAAAATTCCATTGTAGAAAACATGGAAGTGCAGTTTCTATCTACACACTCCACACTGGAATGTGTCTGATTTTCTAATACGATATAAGGATTACAGAACTACGCTGTAGAAATAAGGACATTTCTGCAAAAATTACTGTAATCCAAAACTTGGCCGTATCCTGCCCCTCAGAACTGAGAGGATACAGAACAGATTTAAGTATGAAAACACTAAATTAGGGCTGAAAGAGCCTGTAATTGTCTTTTTGCCAGGTTGTGTCTGACATCTCAGTCTCTCATAAATTAATGACAGGAAGTAAACTGTGAATTTTCCTTTGATTGCTTTCGATCATAATATCTGCCTTTATTCACAAATTTGCAAAAATACATCATTAGGCTGGGTAAGAAACTAAAATGCAAGCACTGAGGGTGTGGGTTTTTTTTTTTTTTTCTTAAATTAGTTCTGATGTTCTTACTTAAATAGCTTCTGATTTATTTTTTTTTTTCTCTTAAACTGCTTTTGATTTTTTCGTCTCCTGAAGAAGTGACAGAACTTTGCAAATAATGAACCAAGCCAAGACCTCTTTCCATACCTGGATATCCCCAATCCACTGAGTCTCTCCATTCTCTGAGGCCGTGAGCTCTTCAACCAACACGGAGGGGAAGACCCCGACGCGGCCGTTGAATTCCCCCTCCCAAAAGCCATCATCATCCTGGTTTTCCTTGTTCAGGATACGGATGATGGCTCCCTCTGGGAAGGACAGCTCGTCATCTGTCTGCCCCTCGTAATCATAAAGTGCTTTTACAAAACAGACTGCAAAATGGAAAAGGAAAAAACCCAATGAGATAAGGAAAAAATGGAAATATACATCAAGTCTGATAGCTGGAGCTGGGGATTTTGAAGTTCTTTTAAAGATTCTGTTATTGCTGGGACAGATTATTCCAGTTTTCCTTAATTCTGATCTCAGCTAAAATGTCCTTAATTTTAATCTCAGTATGAGCTGAAGAGGTGAATTACGCAGATTTAATATGAGAGAGATAATTACTGAGATAATTACTGGAAATAGGTGTGTTCAGATATGGGTCAGTCTCGCTCTGCAACTCCCTGTAAGGAGGCTGTGGCTGGTGGGGCCTTTTCTCCCAGGAAACCAGAGATAAGACAAGAGGAAATGGCCTCAAATTGCACTAGGGGAGGCTCAGGTTGGGTGTTAGGGAAAAATTTTTCCCTGGAATAGTGATTAAACATTGGAACAGGCTGGGAAATGGTGGAGTTCCCATGCCTGCAAGGATTAAAAAATGAGCAGACTTTGCAACGTGGTTGCATTTGGTCAAAGCTTGGATTTCACGATCTTGGAGCTCTTTTCCAACCTTAACAATTCTGTGACTCCATGAAATCTGGGAAACTCTCCCAGACTCGATGTGCAGATTGTTTCCAAGAGCCAGCTTGACACCGTGTGTATTTTCAAGTGGGATTTACCATTGGAGTCTCCGTTGAGGCTGCCTGGCAGCAGGTCAGCCTCCGTGGAGTTGCTGGAGGTGTGGGACCGGGAGTCCAGCGCAGCCAGGGACTGCAGCATGCTCAGGAGGCTGCTGGAGGTCGGGAATTGCAGGTACTTCTCCGGCACATATCCCACCTGTCCAGCCTTGTTCCGTGCCTGCGAACCAACAACAGGAGCCATTCTCTGCTTGGGGCACTGCTCTGGAGAGAATGCCAGCATTCCCTCCCATCCCAACCTCCATCCTGCAAGAGCTCATGGAAACAAGCTGAGAGAACGATACCTTCACCCAGTCTTCCATATCTCCATCTTCAATGACCTCCAACACCTCGTGCTCCTCTATGGTCAGCTCATCTGGCTGAGAAGCCTGGAACGTGGGACAGGAAGGATGGAAAAGGAAAGTGGCTTTTAGGGCATGGCCAGTGGAAAGAACATTCCCATCTAGACTTTTATTAGAAGTGATGTTTGTTAAAGACTGAAAGCTTTAAGGTGATTTAAAACATCCCAATGAAGGTTCTGCCATTCATAAAAGCCCTTCTCCCTGAATCTCACCCCATCAGAAAAGCAAACCTCAAGCTCCCAAAGGCACATTTATTATTTGTTCTTACATAATTCATTTTCTCATCAGTTAAAAAAAAAACCACTAACCTTATAGGAATAAACAACTTTGCAGGTGAGAGGGTAATTTCTGAGAGTACCAGAAGGACTAGAACTGCTGTCATCAAAAACATCCATGCTGTCTTCAAACTCTTCACCTTCTTCCTTTTCTGCATCAGCATTGACCTGGTAAAACAAATTCCAGGTGGCATTACAGCAGCTGCTAAAAATCAGTGAAGGAATACCAATAAAAATGAGCTGGTTAATATTTTTCATTGTGTATTTTTTGTGATTTATTGTTATTGAAAGTAACTCAGCTGGATTTCTTTGTTCAAAGCAAAAGCACCTGGACTTAAAGAAGTACTGCAGAAGATTTTGGAAGCTCCAGCTCAACTGCTGGACAGTTATAAAATCCATTTTTCACATAATCTGTGACTAAAGTACTTTGGAGATGCCATTGCAATGGCACAAAAAACCAGTTTATTGGAAAAAGGGAATTTATGCTACTGAAAGATTAATGTACCTGCGACCACAAGTTATAAAATAAATCTGCAGTGAAAATAACTAAAGTTTAAAAAAATAAACCTCCAAATCTACCTTCTAGCTGGTGTATTCCACACAATTTAATAATAAACTGCAGCAGATTTGCTGCAGTTTATTACAAAAATTCTTAAGAGACAGGAAGATTTGTAAAACTTGTTATAAAAGTTTAAATAAAACCTGAAGTCAATGTGCTGGAAAAATACAAGTTTGGGTGAGACTGCCAGGAGCTGTGCTTTGGCCTCGTGCCTGGGTTATGTTTTCAATAAATAACTTTATCTCATGTAAAAAATTATGAATTATTCTGTGAAAGCAGCTCTGTGAATCCAAGGCAACACTGTTATGTAGAGCCATCTTCCCTGGGTTTATTCCTATTAATTTGGGCGTGAATCTGGTGCTCCCCCACAAAAGTGAGAGACTGATTAAAGAAAGTTAAGCTGAGCCTACCAATTCCCAGCGCAGTTTCCCTAAACCAGGTCTCTGACAGCTTTGCTCTTCTAGGCCTGGACTAGAACAGCACAAATCTTCATCATGTTCTGACTTTATTAGTTTTTATGTTACTTGCAAATAACAAAAATCACCAAATCCTTGCAGTTCTGGTGATTGTTTTTTCCTCACTAACTCTCATCCAAGAGCAGTTTGCCTCCATCTACCCTTCATGGATGTTGGGATAACCAAAAAATTGTCCTACAGCTGTGGGCAATGCTTTGGGAAATCAGCAACCAGCCACAAATTGTGGCAAATCTGGGGTTTCCCCTCCTGTTTCTCTGCCTTTTGCTGTGCGTGGTCCCAGCAGCCAGGGCTGACATCCAGCTGGGACATCATGGAAATCAGCAAATCATGTCTAGAAGGTTTGGGCAACATCTGCTCCTGCTTTTCTAGCACGAGGAGGAAAAACACTCCTTCATTTTCAGCATGTGGGCTGCTCTCAACTCCTCAGCTGGAATCATTTGGGAAGCAGGCATGGAGAGGGAAAACAGGAAACTCAGAGCTTGGCTTGAACACAGCTCATCCTTCTGCAGGGTCTGGGATGGAGGATGGCACCAGCAAGGATTCAATGGATGGGACAGAAGGACAATAAAGGTGTGGGACAGGCAGAAAACACAGGAAGAAATGAAGGGGGGGTGATCAGAAAAGCAGATTATATATATTAAAAAATGATGAAAAAAATCTGTCTTGTTAATAAATCTGTATAAATCTGTCTTGTTTTGTTGCACGTATACATAGATGGGTCCTGTCCCTGTTCCCTGGCAGCACAGCCTGACCCCCCCATGTATTCCCCTCCTGTCAGGAGCTGTGCAGAGCCACAGGGTCCCCCCTGAGCCTCCTTTTCTCCAGGCTGAGCCCCTTCCCAGCTCCCTCAGCTGTTCCTGGGGCTCCAGGAAGCTGGCTTCCCTTCCCCAGCCCTTTTAAACACTGCCCACTCCTCCAGGCTGGAGTCAAAGCGCCGCTTGTTACAAACTGCAGTAATTCCTCTGAATTCTGGCATCATTTTGGTCGCAGCTCTAAGAATTCCATCTCTGGGCTGTCCCTGTCTGGCCTGCCAAGGTCAACAGAGCCTTTTTTAAATGCAGGAGCCTACGTAAGTGTAAAAGGGGAAAATGAGACTCAGAGCTGAACCTCCCAGGCTGTGGCATCGCCTGGGACCAGCATGGGGGCTCAGCTCCAGGGCCAACTGTGCCATGTCTGGGGACACTGGGACTGGGGGACGGGGAGCAGCCCAACAGGCACAGAGGGAAGTTAAAGAAGGTGGAGTACAAAAAGAAATGCAATAAAATCCCTGTTTAACACAGCTACGCAACAAACCCTCATCTGTCAGGACCAGAGATGATCTGAAGTGAAACTCAACACAAAAATCCTTTGGGATTTCTGATACTTGGATCTGCACACTCAAAGAGTTCAGGATAATATTATAAACTATTAATGAACCTTCAAAGAAACACAGGCCTTGGACACTGCCAGGGATCCAGGGGCAGCCACAGCTGCTCTGGGAACTCTGTGCCAGGACCTCACCACCCCAATATCCCATCCATCCCTGCCCTCTGGCAGTGGGAGCCATTCCCTGTGTCCTGTCCCTCCATCCCCTGTCCCCAGTCCCTCTGCAGCTCTCCTGGAGCCCCTTTAGTTTCTCCAAGGGCTCTGAGCTCTCCCTGGAGCCTTCTCCTGTCCAGGGAGCACCCCCAGCTCTCCCAGCCTGGCTCCAGCCCTGGAGCAGCTCTGGGGTCTCCTCTGGACCTCCTGCATCCCACACAAAGTCAGGAGCAGCCCCTGGAGAGATGCCCCAGCCCTGAGGAGATGTTTCCCTCTGGAACCCAAGATCCCCCAGCCCTGGGGAGATGTTTCCCCCTGGAATCTGAGATCTCCAGCCCTGGGGAGATGTTTCCCCCTGGAATCTGAGATCCCCCAGCCCTGGGGAGATGTTTCCCCCTGGAATCTGAGATCCCCAGCCCCGGGGAGAGGTTTCCCCTGGGAATCTGAGATCCCCCAGCCCTGGGGAGATGTTTCCCCCTGCAATCTGAGATCCCCCAGCCCTGGGGAGATGTTTCCCCCTGGAATCCAAGATCCCCAGCCCTGGGGAGATGTTTCCCCCTGGAACACGAGATCCCCCAGGCCTGGGGAGATGTTTCCCCCTGGAATCTGAGATCCCCAGCCCTGGGGAGATGTTTCCCCCTGGAACCCAAGATACCCCAGCCCTGGGGAGATGTTTCCCCCTGGAACCCGAGATCCCCAGCCCTGGGGAGATGTTTCCCCCTGGAATCTGAGATCCCCAGCCCTGGGGAGATGTTTCCCCCTGGAATCTGAGATCCCCAGCCCTGGGGAGATGTTTCCCCCTGGAACCCGAGATCCCCCAGCCCTGGGGAGGTGTTTCCCCCCGGAATCTGAGATCCCCCAGCCCTGGGGAGATGTTTCCCCCTGGAACCCAAGATCCCCAGCCCTGGGAGATGTGTTTCCCCCAGCCCCCCTGAAGGGATCCATACCAGGTGCATCCCCAGGCCGTTGTTGGTGACCAGGTGACGGGGCAGGCTGGCCGTTGAGCAGGCTCGTTCTCCTGTTCTCCTCCTCCATCACCTGGTTCATGGCACTCTTGAGCCACGTGTCCACGGACACCCCAATCTGCTTCAGCAGCTCCAGCCTCGCTTCTGCCTTCAGCTTGATGATCTGGGGACACAAACACACACAGAGCTCAGAGTTCCTCAGGGTCCCACCTTGCCCCATGGACCTTCTGATCCACCAACCATCCAGATGGCTCCCGAAGCTGCTCCCTGTGGAAATGAGCCCCACTCCTCATTTCCTCACCTCGGTGTGAGCCAAGACACAGGCAATGGTTTTCTGGAGGCCCAGCCCATCTCACCAGTTGGTGTTTTTTGAAGCAACACCTCTGAGCTTCTGCCTGCTCCCAATTCACACCCTTCAGCAGTTCAGTGCAGCTTTGAAGCCCAACAACACGGTGCTTCCCAAGATTTTTAAAATTAGGAATATCCACAGTGCAGACCCTTCCAGGTGGTGACTAAGCTGCATGTGAAACACAAATAAACCTGACAGGATACACACACACAAACCCCAACCCACCAACTCCCAAGGCAGGCTCTTTTCCACCAGCACGTGCCAGAGATCACAGGAAACTCATTTGTTATGGAAGCACAATATGTTAATAATCCCCAAATTAAGTAAGTGTTGCACTCCAACAAACAGTTTCGGGATTTTTGTCTTCGGACCAGCATGGAAATGGAGGTTTTCTGACAGCTGGGTTCACTTCAGCATCCTGGCAGGCTGGCTGGCTGCTGGAGCCAAGGATTTAACAAATTCATGGCAAAGCACCACCCTGAGCCAAATTAGTTCACAGTCTAAGCAGGAGGGGTGGGAAGAGCAGCGTGAAGAAATTCAGGATTTCAGCAAGAGCAGATCTGCACCAGGAAGTGAAGGGCAAACCCAGGGATAAAACTGAGGGTATTTCTGTCCAGATCAGCCCTCTCAACACCCCCCTGCTGCCATTGCTCATCAGAGGAACAAAAATCAAGTGATTTCCCAAAAATCCTTCAGTGAGTCAGTCAGTGATGGAGGCAGCAACAGAAACCCACTGAACCACCCTGGAATCCTTCCCACGTTCCCTTTCACAGCATTGGTCATTTTTAGCAAGTAGCAAAGTTTCATCTCCTTTCTCTCCCTTCCAGCCCTTCCCACAGGGATCTGAAGCACCTCACTGCTTCAGATCAAGCACTCAGCAGCACTGGGAATCCAAGCAGAACCAGGTGAGTTCAGGCAAAAATTAAGAGGGAAATTCCCTTTCCAGCAGTGGCTGAAGCACAGCAGACTATGCAGAATACGTGTGCAGTGAATTCAAATGCCAATGGGTGCCAGGTAGGTATTTTTATCTCTTACACAAATCCTTACTCCATACAAAATTTTGTGCTGAGCTGAAGTGATACAGGTATTTTTGTCATTTTTGACATGCTGCTGCACTTACAGAATGAGAGAATTCTATCTTTCTACTGAGAAACTAAATCAGAAAAGAAACAATTTAACTTTATTAAGCTGAACCCCTAAAATGTCTCCATTTTCACTTAATTTGTGAAGGTGAATTTAAACCTGTCTCATCTCAATCAAACCACTTTTGAGAGACATTATTTTAAATTCTGCATTGAAGAAATGTGATTTTTAAGGAGTAGGTCACTTGTAAGAGGGAAATTTATGATGTCAGGTGAAACTTCATATGGCTACAGCTGCTTGCAGCTCTGCCCTGCAATCAGGGATGGAGAAAGGAGGATGGGACAACTCTGAGAGGTGTTTCCCACGGGAAAAGCCAAAGCCACTGAGCCACTTCTTCATGCAAGGGGTCTCCAGGTGAATGATTAACAATAAATAGTAAATAGTGTTCAGAGAGCTGAGAAAACATTCAATACATTAATGTGCATCCCTTCTCTCCTGCTCCTAAGCATCCAAGATTTCCAACAAACCCACACCAACCTTGCAGCTGCACAGGGCAGGGAGAACAACCTTGTCAAAGGCACCTTATCCACAGAATCCCAGAATGTTTTGGCTTGGAAGGACCTTAAAATCCTCCAGTGCCACCCCTGCCATGGGCAGGGACACCTGCTGCTATCCCAGGGTGCTCCAAGCCCCGTCCAGCCTGGCCTTGAATATATAAATATTAATGTATATATTTACTTGTGAAGTAGAATATATAAATATATAGAGTAATGTATATATTTACTAGTGAAGTAAAATATATAAATAAATATACATGTATATATTTACTGTGGAGTGAAGTCCAATATATAAATATATATATTTATGTATATATTTACTTGTGGAGTGAAGTAGCTTCCCCCTAACTTGTCTTTACATCCTGACACCCATTTATGAGCACTTTCCCTGTGCCTCCACCTAGGAATTGCTCAGCCCAGTTGTTTTTGTTTACCTCATTATGCAATTTCCAATTAGGCTGAGTTATGCTACAGCAATAAACACTGGTCCAGGCTGCTACAAACATCTGCAGTTGCTGTTAGCCCTTGCTCTGCTGTAGTTTGTTTGTACAAATTGTGAGCTAAAATAAACAAGCTGCTCCAAAATCCTTGAGTGTACTTTACAAGAGGTTTTAATTCAATGTACCCAGCAAATCCAATGGAGTTCCCCCTCCCCGTTTACACCCAGGAGCCTTAACAGTCAACAAATGTTTGTTCCAAACCACAAATGTTTTGAGTTTCATTCCATTGCAGGCACCCATAAAAGCACCAGAAGCATTAGGTCAGGCCTGCACTTGAAAGTTATTTACAAGCTGAAATTATATTTTTACCTAAATAATTATGCTGGTAGACCAGAGTTAACAGCTTCCTACCTGTAGGAAAAATACAAACAAAATACCACTCAGGAGCAGAGCTTCTCACACAGGAACAGCTACACATTTAAACATGGTTTAGTGATGGCCCTGGCAGCGCTGGGTTGGACTTGGGTTCCAACCTCAATGACTCTGTGATTTCATAAAGATATAAACATTTCATTCAAGCATCACTCCATCTGAATGAGCAGGGGTTTGGGGCTTTCATAATGCCAGAATAAAATGTTAAGTAGGAAGGGAACAGGGCAATAGTGGTGATTTCCCCACGCTGTGTCACAGGCTTTTCTCCAAGTCTTGTTTCCCTTGAAAAGAGCATCACATTAAAAACCAAACAAGGCTTTAACCCTGGTTTTCCCTGCCTCCCACTGGAATCCCCAGGGACACTGGGGGACTGAGTGGCCTCCACGGACAGACTCAAAAATATCTTCAATCCAGTGACCCCTGGCAGCCCCAGCAACTCTGAGCATCTCCAGGAAGGCAGCTGAGCTTCCCAAGCCCAGGAATGCTGGAATCCAGCACTGGCTCTGAAATCTGGGTGCTGCCCAAACTTCATTGTTAGGGAATCTCACTGCAGGACAAACATTTTCCTGTGGAACAGTGAAATTGCTGTTTACAGCCACCAATTACTGGTTAATAGCTGAGGACTGGGGTATTTTTACACTGATTAAAAAACCATCAGCCACCCACAAAATGTACAAACTCTTCTGGGGGGGTTCCTGCTCCTCTGAGCTGCTCTTTCTGCTGGGAGGATCTAAGAAGATGAAAGGAAAAACCACCCAAGTTTTAGAAAATATAAACACTGTTATCTATTCCTCACATACCTGACGTTGCTCCACATGGGAGATGCAATAGTTTTGTTTATTTACTGTTCCAGTCTTAATTAAGCCAGAATAAAATGTTAAGTAGGAAGGGAACAGGGCAATAGTGGTGATTTCCCCACGCTGTGTCACAGGCTTTTCTCCAAGTCTTGTTTTTGAGAGAGCATCACATTAAAAACCAAACAAGGCTTTAACCCTGGTTTTCCCTGCCTCCCACTGGAATCCCAGGGACACTGGGGACTGAGTGGCCTCCACGGACAGACTCAAAATATCTTCAATCCAGTGACCCCTGGCAGCCCCAGCAACTCTGAGCATCTCCAGGAAGGCAGCTGAGCTTCCCAAGCCCAGGAATGCTGGAATCCAGCACTGGCTCTGAAATCTGGGTGCTGCCCAAACTTCATTGTTAGGGAATCTCACTGCAGGACAAACATTTTCCTGTGGAACAGTGAAATTGCTGTTTACAGCCACCAATTACTGGTTAATAGCTGAGGACTGGGGTATTTTTACACTGATTAAAAAACCATCAGTCACCCACAAAATGTACAAATTCTTCTGGGGGGGTTCCTGCTCCTCTGAGCTGCTCTTTCTGCTGGGAGGATCTAAGAAGATGAAAGGAAAAACCACCCAAGTTTTAGAAAATATAAACACTGTTATCTATTCCTCACATACCTGACGTTGCTCCACATGGGAGATGCAATAGTTTTGTTTATTTACTGTTCCAGTCTTAATTAAGCAATGGTTTTTTGACCCACAGCTTACTCAAGATGAAGATACACAACTGTTCTGCAAGGCATGGAAATGAAATCCAGCAGGAACATTACAGAGCTGCTCCCCATTCCCAGGAGAGAAAAGGGCTGGAAAGAAACCCAGAGTTCCTTCACATCCCACCCTCAAATCCAAGTCCTTCCAAGCCATTTATAAAGGTGTTGGGGTAAAAACCACACAGAAATGCAGCGAATGTTGCCCCTTCAATATTCTGGTTTAGGTTTTTGTGGAAGTCACTTTTAAATGGATTTTCCTGAAAGCAGAGCTGCTTTAGCTGCCATGGCTTTCCAAGGTGCAGAACAATCCCTGTGCCATGCACAGGTTTTTTTTTTTTTTCTCCTGAAGAATCTAGATTTATTTCTTTTACACAGAATTTGCACTTAGGAGCTTGGTCAGATACTAAAATCAGATTAAATTAGGATTATGAGGAGACCCAAGCCATCTCCTGTGAGAAATGTTTTATCCCAACGCAATATTTTTTCAGTGTCAGGGAAAAAAATCATATAGGAATCATTCAGGGTGGAAAATCTTCTAAGATCATGGAGTCCAACTGTTCCCCAGCATTGCCAAGGCCACCATTGACCACATCCCCAAGTGGCTGGACACTCATTTGGCAAATTCTTTTAGCCAGGAAGAAACCAATGTGGCAAAACATTCTGGAAAGCCATTATCTTTATTTCTGTCCCCACTTAGAAACACTTTTTGTTGAGATTCTAGGCTTTTTACATGAAAAAATGTATTAGAATGAAATAATTCCCTTCAGGAAAAGTTAAATTTTGGGCCACTGCAATTATGATACAGTGATAGGCATGACTATAAATCAATCTGATTTATAATTAAGTCTTGGAATGCCTTAAACTTCTCAAAACCCAAAGTGAGTCTTATTCCATGCAGTTCAGTTTTAAATCACAGCCTGCTGTGTTAAAGTAGGGGTGTATGAGGAAATAAACAAAAAAAATCAACTTGCACTGCCCTGCTAGGGTTTGGGGTGGAAAACCCAAAGCTTTTTGGCAAAAAAAAAAGCAAAAACCATCCCAACCAAAAAGACAAATCCTGTCCAACACAACTCGCCTAAAATCCGGATCCTTTTTCTGCACCAGGTGGGGAATTAGCTCATAAATTACATTTTCCACCACAACACTGAGTAGATTTCTTTTCTAAGTGGGAGGCTGGGCTGGAGGTTTGTACAGCTACTCCAGCAGTTAATTTATATGCTAAATAATCTGCATGGACTGAAATCCAACGTGAAGCAAGCAGGAAATGAGGCACTGGCACACACAACACCTCTCCCAAGGGAATTCCAAGGTTAAGGAAAGAGAGGGGAAGCTATTCCTGAAGAAGAATCCACCGGCACAGCTCCAGCCCAAGGGGCAGATGGGTTTTTCCCAAGCTTAGGCACACAGAACATTAAAGATCCCTAAGTATTGGATTTGTGGGGTTTAAAAAGTGGCTCTCAAGCTGCTGGGAACAGGGCCTGAACGGACATCACCCAAATTCTGTAAGGAAATAAGTGTCTGTGAAATGGACATATGCAAACATTTAATATCACGTTTCTCTGCAGTCCTGGAGTGAACACTGGTTCTGCATGGACTGAAAAATGTAATGGACATTTCAGAGCCAAAACATTCAGTAAGACTGAGGCAGAGGCTGGGTTGGACACCCCAAAGCCCATCACTTAGAAAATCATCCCATCCCACCCCTGCCATGGCAGGGACACCTCCCACTGTCCCAGGTGCTCCCAGCCCTGTCCAGCCTGGCCTTGGGCACTGCCAGGGATCCAGGGGCAGCCCCAGCTGCTCTGGGCACCTGTGCCAGGGCCTGACACCCTCCCAGTCAGGAATTCCTTCCCAATATCCCACCCAGCCCTGCCCTCTGTCAGGGGGAAGCCATTCCCTGTGTCCTGGCACTACCCACCATGGAAAAAGTCATCCTCCCCCTCACTAAACTGCTTTTCACCAAGAGAGTTTGAAATTCCTGCTCTGTGCATGCCACTGGGATTTCTCCAGGCCAGCCCTCAATCTGCTGACCTGGAAAGACCACCAGCTCCCACACATCTCCTGCAGGGCAGGCACCTGGCTCCCTGCACTGCTCCCAGCCTTTGCTTCCTGAGCTCACCCAGAGATGGCACAGAGTGGCATTTTGCAAATTCACCTTTTTGGAGTAGGAGCCTTATGCCCTGACAGTTGGACAGGGCTTGGAGCAACCTGGTCCAGTGGAAGGTGTCCCTGCCCATGGCAGGGGTTGGGATGACCCTGAAGGTCCCTTCCCTCCCAAACCATGCTGTGATTCTGTGGCTCCATTTCATTTGTTTTCCTGAAGCATATGGAATTTCCTTTGCTCCCACTGTGACACAACCCAGCAATAAACATCCACAGCCAAATACAAGGGGAGGGAGAAATCAGCCCCCCAATTAAACACAATTAAATTGGCCCTACACCTCTGAGCTGATCAAACAGAGTAAACAGCACCACAATGAGCCTTAACCAGATCTAATCTGGTACAAACACTCTCTGGAGAGCTGTAGGTATCCTGATGAGGAGACAAAACACATCCCCCTGTAATTAAGTGGGAACAGGATTAATTGCTGTGGAGGCCCAAAGACCTGAGAGCAAATGGAGAAGAATCTTGTCAGCCCTGGGACAACCGAAGTGCTTGGGGAGAGCCAGGCTGGAGCCTTTGGTGGGAGAGAGGAAAAAGGAGATGAGAAGAAAAAATCTCCTGTGTTGGCACTGCTGAGGCACCTCCAGTCCTGGGGCAGCTTCAGGATCCTCAGGACAAGAGGGACATGGAGGGGCTGGAGGGTGTGCAGGGAAGGGAACAGAGCTGGGAAGGGGCTGGAGAATCCCTGAGGGAGCTGGGAAGGGCTCAGCCTGGAGAAAAGGGGGATCAGGGGGGATTTTGTGGCTCTGCACAGCTCCTGCCAGGAGGGGACAGCCAGGGGGGTCAGGCTCTGCTCCCAGTAAATTTCTGTCTCCAGTCATTGAAAGATAAAGGGATTCAGGCAGTGGGAAAATGGAAAGCTCAATCCCTCCCTTCCTCCCTGCTGTTACAGAAACCAAAGCTGAAATCACAGTTGTTCTACTTCAATTACCTGAATTGGGTCAGTGAGTACAGAGGAGCTCCAAGAATGGCTTATCTTCACAAATAATCAGTTTTCAACATCAATTCCCCAATTTTTAATTGATCTCCTTTACAGCTGATGCCTGAATTGTGCCACTTTCAGTTTGAAGGAGCACCTTGTGCTCCCAGGGCTTGTCTTTATCAAAGTGGTTCAATGCAGCTGGGACAAGCACGGAATCCCTCTGGATCTGAACTCCACAGTGTGTCACTAACTACAGTCAATTTTACTTCTTTGCCAGTGCCAGAGGTATTATCACTTAAATTCTAACATTATTTTAACATTTCCTTTAGAAACAAGCAATCAAACAAAACAAAAAAACCCCTCCTTTAACAAATCCCACATTTTCCAATTTTCACACAAAAATGTGCGCTCTGGTTATCAGTTCCAGTCACATCTGTCATGTATCACCTGCACAGCAGCACTCTGCTGGAAATCCTAATTTTCCCCTAACTCTAATCAAGGAGTTTGCTCCCTGAAAGCATCACAAGGAAAAATAGCTGTTATCCCAGGGAGAAAAAGATCAGAAATAACCCAGTGAGCTGTGGATGTGCCAATCTGGGGGTTTATTCATCTTGCACAAGACAAAACAATTGGGATTCTTTAATATTTCCTGATCCTGAGCACAATTTTACTCAATTCTTTTGCTGTACTTTCAAATGACACCTGTTTCCACATCCCTGTTCTTGTTAAATCCAGTTATCCATATGGAACAGCTCCTCAGCTCCTCCCAGGGCTTAGATTTCCCTGGATTCAGGGTCTCCAAGGAAGAGGGCAGTGAGATGAGCACTTGTATACCAAATACACCCTGGAAAAAAATGAAACCTTTACCAATAAAATCCCCTCTAACCAAACCAGAAAGAATTAATCCCAACGTGTTTGTGAAGTTGTCTTCCCCTTCAGGAATGACAAGGACAGAAAAGAAAAAGTAGGTTTGCAAAGGAAAATGAACAAGTCAAGAAACCAAAATGGGATAGAACCAGAATAAAAAATTCCGTAAAAATAGCAAGTATTTCAAGAGAAAAATAAAATAAAAATCAAAGCTCTGTGTCATCCTCACACACCTTCAGATGTGAGACCAGAACAAACTCCACAGGCTCTCTACAGCCTCAGTAACTTTTTGCACAAATACCACTCCCCAACCCAACCCTCAGTCATTCCAACTCCATCGGGTGCACTTAAATATGCAGGAATGTTTGGTTTTCACACACTGCAAGGAATTATAATTGCATTCCCAAAGAACAGGTTTTAGCTCAAAGCTCAGGTTGCTCTCCTCCAGGATTTTATGTGTGCAAAAATCTCTTGTCTGATTCACGGTCTCGAGCTCAGTCTTAGAGGAGTGGGGACCAACAGGGCTAAAAGAAAAAAACATTCCCAAGTGGAAATAACGTCTCCCTAAATTCACTTATTGGTTTATCTGGAAAAAATTAAATAATGCTAAACTACAAACAGCTTTGGTGGCAATACAGAAAACTCCCACAAAGAGGTTTCCACAGCATTCCAAAAGCTCAGGGATAATTTCATGCCTTTAAAATATGCAGCAGAAGAGACAGAAGTTGGCAAAAATCCCTCAATCACTGGGGTTCATCCTCAAGTACTTGGCACTGGCAGCATATTCCCTTGTAGAACATGGCACATGTGAAATCTTAGGAAGATAAGGGATGGTTTAACTCCAACACACTGGAAAACCAGGAAAATACCCTATTTGTCTGTATTAGCTAAAACACGCGTCTTTGAGAAAATAATAGTATTTTGGAGTATGGTCTCTTGGAAATAATTTACTCAAAACAGGTTTTTAAACCACTTTCTGTAAGAATTAAGTTTTTAAAAAATATATCCTGCATTTGCTTTAAAAAGGGAGCCTGATAGTTCTCCTGCCAGGAGGAGGAATAATTTTGCTCTGTATTTTCCAACCCCTTCACCTGTAGATCACATTCCTAATTACATCAGGTACTCTGAGGTAAGAGAAGCAGTTCACTGAAACAATTAGGCTTCTCCTACAGTTTTAATTAAGCAACCCACTCACCCAAAACCCAGCAGATCAGATCCTGCTGCCTGCAATGGGGTTTTCCAGTCAGTGGCCATGAAAACAGTTCACTTTTACCAGCCCAGCATTGGCAGCCAAATAAGAAGTTCGATTTTTTCATGAGTCTTAACCCACAACAAGGTCTCAAAAACCTCTGTAACCCTTTTAAAAGCACCTCACAGTAAAATCAGAGATACAAGGACTATTTCCAATGTTTTCCCATCAACAATCAGATTTAGTGTATTGAAATCCACTACAACAGCACGTAACAGTTCTAGAACCTAAAAATATTAAGTCAGATAAAAAAACTTTTTCTGGTATTAAATCATTCAAGCAGAAGGAAATTAGTAAAAAACAATGAGATTGTTCTTCAATCTGTTTCACGCAAAGCCCATAAATACAGATTTTCTTGACCTTTGACAGTGAAAAATGCAGCGAGAGGACTCACTCTTCATCAGGAAGTGTTTTTAATATCACTCTTCTGATCAGACTTTCATGAAGTTCATTCAGTGATTTGACAAATACCAAAATGAAAAAAAAAAATCTTAAAACTTCCTGGGTTTTGATGCTAAAAATACATTTCCACCAACCAAATGATGCTGTAACCAAGATCTACCTGTGGGAAGGAAGTGAAAATGTCAAAATAATGTCCTTTGTACCTCAGCCTTGCGAATGCTCTCCCTGGCTTCATCTATTTTCTGCTCCAGTTCCGCTCGGGTCTGCTCGGACATCACGGGCCCGTGGCACTCCAGCTCTTCCAGGGTCTGCCAGGAACAAGGACACACACCAAGGTGCAGCAGATGCCAAGGACAGGAATTTGGGACAATCAGTTACTGTTTGGATGCTGGGGTTGGCTGTCAAAGGTCCATCCCAGGAAATAAAAGAAATAAAAGGTGGTGACTCTAACGCTGCCCTCTGGCCATTCCCGGTGTCCTGTCCCTCCACCCCTTGTCCTTCCCCAGCTGTCTCAAAGCCCTTTAGGCACTGGAAGGGGCTCTGAGCTCTCCATGGAGCCTTCCCAGAGATGTCAGAGCATTCTGGATGTTGTTTTTCTCCAGGTGATGCTGTGCTCAGGAGCTGGAATTGTGGAACACGGGGAAACTGGGCAGGGTGTGGTGAAAGCACAGCAGACTCCTTCCTGGCTGGATTTTTGGGGAAGAGCAAGGAACTTTTGTCTTTATTCTCCCTCCTAAAAGACACATTCAACACATTCCAAAACCCAGCTGCCTGAGGCCCAAACACAGCCCTTGGCTCTTCAAAGCTCAGTCACAGACACAGAAATAAATTGATCAATTCCCATCTAATTTTACGTCATCGCGTCGGATTTAATAACCAATTCCTCACGGGTTTTCCCAGTGTGGAACTGACTTTTGACAGCCACGTGAAGGCAGGCCCCAGGTGAGCCCCAGGTGCTGTCAGCAGCTCCTGTCCCAGGGGATGTGCCCGTCCCAGACCTACCCTCTGGCTGTGGACGATGTTCTTGTGCTCGCGGGCCACGCGCGTCGCCCATTTCCGCGCCTCCTTGTTCAGGCTGTGCTCCTCGGTGGTTCCCGTCTCTGATTCCAGCTGTCGGCTCTGCAACAGGCAACAAGGGATGAGCTGGGATGGCCCAGACCCTGGGCTGCCTCTGCGCTGGCCTACAGGGTAACTTGGTGCTACATTTATCAGCCTGGGGTCTCGTTTCTTACGAAACAAGGAAGGCGTGACAAGAACTTCCTGGTGAACTTAGGGATGGGACCAGGTTGTGGGAAGGCAACTCCAAAAGCCAAAAGTTCACAAGAATTCCATCTCCAAAGTAAACAGGCATTGTAGGAAGCAAAGATCATGGAATCGTGATCTTTAAAAGCCCTGCCACGAGCAGGGACACCTTCCACTGTCCCAAGATGCTCCAAGCCCTGTCCAACCTGGCCTTGGACACTTCCAGGGATGGAGCAGCCACAGCTTCCTTGGCCACCCTGTGCCAGGGCCCCACCACCCTCCAGGGGAACAATTCCTTCCTGAAGATGAAAGGTTTAGTGTGACCAAGGGGCTCGTTCTTTGTAAATTGCGATCTAACCACAACGCCATCAAATATTTCAGCACAGCACAGCAGTTTCTGCCCAAAAATGTTTGTGTCTGCAAAACAGAGTCTGAAATTTCCAATCACATTTTTGATATTGTTCTATTTACTCCTGCTTTTGTTGTGTCAATGACAAAAAGTAAAACTGTCCCCCTCAAGAAGTTCCAACTAGAGCAAGATGAAATACTTCTCTGCTGTCTACAGGCTGAACTGAGCAGGAACGTTTTCCAGCTTGGAATTACTGAAATCATTCCCAATCTTTCCATCATTTTCATTTGTAACAGAGTCACAGAATCATCTTCCATCTTGGAAGATATCCAAAAGCCACCTGGATAGAGTCCTGGACAACCAGCTCTGGACCAGACAAACTCCAGAGATCCCTTCCAACCTCAACCAGTCCCTGTGATTTTTTTTTCCTCATCTAGTCACTGCAATCCACAGCCCCCCTGCACTCCCCTTTTTATCACAAGTCCTGACATAATCCTGCCCAGCCTTTGAGATCAACCAACAAAAAAATCCCTTCTAAACTGACTCAAGAAGAGAGAATACGCACAGAGCTGTTGAAGTGGGAAAGAAATGCTTTTGTCACAAATTTCTCACTCTGTGTGGTTCAAATGACACCATGTTTCTTCATCAGGTGGAGTTTGAAACTAGAGAAAAAGCCCAGAAGGATGAAAAGGTTGTTTAGGCAGGAGAAATCCAAGGTCAGCCATCAGGAAAGGGTAAGAGAGCTGAAAGACATGGAATTATTTCCAGGGTAGCTGGGAAGCCTCCCGCTGTTGCAGAAGAAGAGATGCTGTTATCAGGTATTTTAGCAGGAAAAGTGGAATGATTTGTGTCAAGGAAGGATGAGAGTTTAATCATCTACACCAGCATTTGGCACAGACTGGGGTAAAAGCAAGAGACACCAGGAAGTCATTCTGAAAACGAGATTTTTCTGGCCTCATGGAAGAGACAAGAAATACTACCTTTGGTTGACAGCCCGTCTGGGGATGTCATTGAAAAAGAGGCAAAACTGGTTCAGCTCATTACTTGTTCAGTGAAGTTCTTTGCCAAAACCGAACCTGGCCTTTATTCTGAGTGTCTGAAATGGCAGCCAGGGTTCTTTTCCAGGCACAGGGAATTGCCAGGCAAGGTGTGGAGCAGCCCAGAAGAGGAAGAGGAGAGGTACAGGCCCAGGGCCAGCCCTGGGATGATCAGGTAGGAAGGTGAAGCTTCAGGTGAGGACCTCTCCAGCCATCCCCTCAATTTAATTAGTAATTGGCTTTTCTTCAGGTGGATTTAGAGAATCATATTCATTCATTACTGACTTCTTTAATTACCTCTGTTAAGTTACTCCATTGTAAACCTGAAAGGAACAACCCATGGATTTATTTAGGCACATCCAATCCTTAAGGCAACATTTCATCTCTGATTTTTCCCAGTTTATCACATAACTTCTTCCACAGCTTCCACCTGAGCCTAAACCTGAGCAGAATCTTTGACATTCCCTCTTCCCTATCAAACAACTGAGAGTGAAAACAACCCATAACATATTTCCAGCTTCCACTGCTCTTGCTCCTACTCTGCAGCTCATTTTCATTTGGAAAGAATCCAGACTTTCCAGTCACTTGATAATCTTCTTCATTACCCCAAGTGTGATTTTGGGTTTTAGTCTATTTATAATCAAAAGCATTTGACCAGAAAAATGCATGTGGACTTTGTGGCTACTCTTTAAGGCCTACTAAAAAATAAAGGAATTTTGTAGGATCAGACTTTTATTAGTTATTTGTAAAGCAGTATTGCACCCAAGCAGACCTCACCCTTGTTTAAAGTTCTAAAAATAAAAGAAAAATAAAAATGGGGCAATGAAAAGCATTAATTCTGTACCCTCAGGGAAAGACAGACTGGACAGGAACATCAAGAAAATGAAAACCCAGCTGCCATTAAATGGGTGAGAAGAAAGGAGCTAAACCAGATTTATTTGCTGCAGACATTAAAGCCCAAATTGCAGGGAAGAAGGTGGAGGAACTGAAGGGTCTGATCCTGATTTACTCCATGAAGCTGAAGCGTTTTCAAGCCTGGAATGCCTCAATTTAACCTCTTCCAAAAAGAGAGGGAAACCAAACCCACTGTGGTGGCCAAGGAATGAAGGCAGAGCCAAAAAACCTGAGCTAAACATAGATGGACACCCTGCTGCTCCCTCAGGGCTTGGGTTACAACAAAAACAGTGTTTAGTGCTAAAAATTCGATCAGTAAACCAAACAGAAAGTTCTGGATGGCTGCAAGCAGCTAAAAAGCTCAGGGGCAGCAATGCTGCTTCTTAAATTAACGAAAGCATTCAGGCTGCAGCCAAATGTCACTTCTCCATTTTGGTCTGAAATGTTGGTGCAGGTGCAGGATTTGCCTCCCAACAGGCCAAACTCAGCCTGTATTCTTATTTATCTGGTTATATCCGGATGCAGATGGCACAGTGCTGTCTTGAAAGCAAAAAAAAAATAAATAATCAGCTCTTGAGCCTCAAAGTTCCTTCTTTTTGTGGCTGAAGCCTAAAAAAGTTCACTCCTAGCAAGGCAAAAAGCAGGGGACATTTATTGCATGCAAAGCACGGACATAAAACACAGCTGAAAACCAGGCATTTCTTCTAAAGAGAGGTGAAAACAAGAACTTCCCATGCCAATGGTGCAGAGGAACACTCTGGGGAGGAGGAAGGAACACACATGACATTTTTCACACAACTCCCTGCTAAACTCAGCACTTCTGAGAAAATCGTGAGCCAGCTTTGGGGCTCCTTTCAGTCTCTTGTTGCTGAATTCATTTAATTTTAATTTAGCCAAGAGTGAGCTGGGGCTGACTCATATTTCAGTCAATTTCCAACATTTCAAACTGGACACTCCTCATCTCTAAAAATTCAGATTTTTTTTGCATAAAGGGAATATTTTTCCCATCAGAATAACAAAAAAGGACTTAAATCCACTTGTTATCACATATATGATACATTGATATTATTATCACATATATGTTAAAAGAAGGATAAATCCAAATCAACCTATTATTGCTGCTTTATAGAGCCACATGCTGTTTTTTAAACCAACAAATTTATAATATGTTATTAATACTAGACAATATTATATAAATCTAATAAATTGATGTGGGGGCTGCAGAAAAGAAGGAACATTGGGCTGGGCGGGGATGTTTTGGTTTGGGTTTTCATTTTTATTTATTTGTTTCAGTTTTTGTTTTGAAAGTTTAAAATCTTAAAAGTATTGACTTTTATTAAATATCACTGATCAACACAGCTTTGTTATTCCTAGGCCTTGATGTTGCTGCATTAAGAACTTCTGTTGCATACAAGAGCTGAAAAGCACAACCCTTTTGTTAAAATTAATTTGAATCTTATTTATTTTTAAAGGTTTTTATTGTTCTCACTGAAATTAATCTTGAAATTAGAGTGCAGACTATTTTTGTTCATTTACTTCTATTCTCACCCTCATAATTATCCTCATTTGCCTCAGCTCTCACAGCAGCTGCGTTCCCAGCCAATTTTTCCAAAAATCTATTAGAACTAGAAATATGGAAAAGTTGCCCTCATTAGGTAACCAAAGGCAAAAAAAACAGACTTTTAAAATCAAGTTTGACCCAGAAAAATTGATTTTGTGAATATTTTCAATGCAATATAAACTTCTGAAATGGCCACTTCTTTCAAGAAGAGCAACTTGTGCTCTCTGATTTTCATTGTCAGAAAATACTCAGAGCTTTGCTTAAATTTTCTTTCCTGACTGCTAAAAGCCAAAGAATTCTGTGTGCTCTCTAAATTAAAATTAGGTGGCGCAAATTAAAATCAAATCAACTAGGCAGTGAAAATTAAAATAAAATCCATTAGGTTAGGAGCCAATTTCAGCTCATTATACTTAGGAGAAAATCAGAAATGATCCTCACATTCAACCTAAGTTAAATCCCCAGTAGATCCAAAACTTGCCTTTTTCTTTAGTATCAACCTCAAATATAAATATCAGATCTCAGATCTTATTTTAAGCACAGATGGGGTGGGAGGGATGAAATAAAATCAGTTTTAGACAGGCACAAGATGGGTCAAGTCACAGAAGGAAGGCAGAGCTTTGCCCACTCACACCCACTGATCATTTCTTTACCTGAATGGCTGTAATTCTCCTCAAAAAGAACTCTTAATTCTGAATAAAATTAAATAATTACTTCTTTGCAATATATATTTAGCCTCAAAAAGGTTATACTTAAAACCAGTCTGTTCCAGTATTAAAAGGTGGATCAAATTAAATAAAATGTTAATTAATTTTTTTTTAGGTTTAACTACAAGAAAGTTGTACTTAAACCTGGTCTGTTCTGGTATTAAATGTACAGACCACTATAAATATAGAAATATGAGCCCTTTTAATGTAACTTATATAAAATTCCTTCATAGAAGATGCTGAGAAATTCCAAGATGTTCTTCTGAGAGTGAAGGGAAATTCATCTCTATTTTCACAATCTACCCATAAAACAGGCAAGTTACGTGGGGGGGGGAAACGACAAAACTTTCCAATGAACTTCCTGAAGTGTTTTTGTGCAAATTAAGAGGGAAAAAATAAGATTATGTTCACGTCAAGAAACTGTGGGAGAAATCAGCTGGGCCACAGCTTTTCCTCACGTTCTCTGAGGAAACAGTGAATAAAAACCAGGAAAAAGACCCCAAAAATGAAATGTCAGCTTTCCAGGACTCTTCTCCACCCGTTCCAGGGACACTTTTGTGTCACCTGCCTCCTTTTCTCCCGTGATAACCCTGGGATCAAGGAAAAAGCAGCTTTTCCAAGCAGGAAACAGAGAAATTTCCTTTCTCCTCTGCCAATTTCCTTTCTCTTCCGCCCTGTTTTCGTGGCTTATCTGTGAGCACAGGGCAGCGTTTTTCACACGCTGGATTTCTGTGGAATTCAGAAATATCCCTTTTCTCGTGGGAGGATGGGCATGATGAAACTGGAGAACCACAGCAGCCTCCTGTGGAAGGCCAAGATGTGCTGAGTGCATTTCCTTGGGAGGATAAAGCAATTTTAAAAGATTCTTTTCCATTCTCTGCCTTGCTGGCTGTAAATCCATGTTGGGAATTCTATTCTGGACAGGATTAAAGCTTGCTAGGAACGGATCAATCGCTTCTTTCTGAGTATTTTGAAAACAAACCATTTCTATAAGGGTAAGTGGTTTGTTTTAGGGATTTTTTCAGACAACTTTCTTTTTTAAAATAAGAATTTATGTTCATCAAAATGAACCAAGACAATGAAAACATTTCAGTCATTTAGTAACATCAACAATTGATTAAATTCCAGCTCAAAACAATTTTTTTAGATAAAGGAAAATACATGATTGATGTAAAACACTCTGAAGTGGTTTTCTCTTTGTGGGCACTCAAGTGTACATTTTGCCTAGAGCAACTGGGATTTTTGGGATCAAAAATCCTGGAAGTTGATGGAAAGTTGTTTCGTTCCTTCCTTTCTTAGGAACAGAGTCTTTTGCAGGCTCTGAATGTGCACGTTGGGATAATTTTGGAAGCAAACTGTCAGGGCTATCCCTGACTCGAGGATTGCACAGAAATCCTGGTAATAAAACAGAAGTTTGGGATGGACCATGGAAAAGTGGAATTTCCACCGGACTTCAGGTCTCTCCATTCAGAGCTCCACATCCATATTGTTTATAACATTCCTCCTGCCTACAGCCCTCACAGCTCCATTCCAGTAATACTTAAATACTCTGAATTTTGAGCCCAGTCCCAGTGGATCAGCCTGAAGAGAGCCCACAACTTGTTCTTGGGAAAGGTTCACATTAAACTTTTGATGAGATGTATTTATGATTCTACTTTTTTCTCTCAGTCCTTGGTGTGAAAATTATCATGCACAACCCACAGAGAGTAAAAGCCAACTGAGAAACCTCTGCAAAACATCTAGAAAGAGAACATGTGGCAAAAGAATGCTTGGTGATTGTTCTCCTGCAATTAAATGCTGCTCCATCAATTAAAAAAGACCAATTTTCTGACCAATTCAAAAGCCTGAGCAAGAGCCTTCATTCTCTTGTATTTATTGATTAAAATGGAATTGCCCAGGTAGGATCCTGTCAGCTGAGCAGAACTACATGGATCCTAAAGAAGCATAATTGAATTATTTTGGGGAAAATTGGTTACAGCTTAAGCAGCTGCAGATTAAAAAGCTGCAGTGCACTGAGAAAATGCAAGAATTCTGCAGCCCAAGAGGGGTTAACCAAAGCAAAGGAGGAGGAACTGAGACATGAAGGACCCATTCATTGCTTCCCAAAAATTCCTGGAGTGAGGCAGCACCAGGAGCACACGTGGACCCTGCGAGCCCACACAGGTGCCATGGCACAGAATCCTGGCATTCCTCACACTGGGGAGTTCAATGGGAGAGACTTCCAGCCCTCCTGGCCATGGGGATGGCCCTCTGGAAAAAGAGCCAAATGCATCAGCAGTGGGGCTGCATTTCACCAGCGCACACCCAGAGCCTGCAGCTCTCACAGCTCTCCCTCTCACACAGGAGCAGCCACCAATTTCACACAGCACCGTCTTGAGCTGTGAAATTTTAATTCAGGCCCCAGCAGATCAGAATATCAATTACAAACCCCCAAATTGATTAGAATATCAATTACAAAAGGAGAAATGTGAAGCTGCCCCCCACTAATAACACCCTTAAATTGATTTTTCCTCCTTGAAGTCTCATTGTGAAAAAAGCTTTTTTTTTTTTTTTTACCTTTTCTGTTTTATAGAGACAGAGGTAGTGCATTCTGTTGCCACCTGTCCAGAGTGTAAATTCAGCATCCCACATGCACAGGGATAACACAGGGCTGACCAGAAACACCCCCAGGTACCTCTGCTATGGTCATTCTCATAGCACTGACAGGTGAGGGCTCAATCTCCACCAGCTGAACTGCATTAAAACTCTGGATGCAGGGAGTGCACAGGGATGAGAACACAGCAGCAAAGGTTAGAGAGGCAGAGCAAACACACAGAAAGATTCTGCTCACTGTTAGCAAGAACAACCTAAAATTTATCACAGAATATCCTGAGCTGGAAGGGATCCATCAGCATTATCCTGTCCTGCAAAGACACCCCAACAATTCCACCCAAGAGCATTGTCCAAACATTTATTTATGGGAATAACTGACTCTTTCTGGAATAAAAATCAAAATCAGAGTTTGTTAAAAGGGAAATACAAAGGAGAGCCAGTTAGAAATGTCAGGGTGACTGGGAAAATCACCCTTATGCAGGTCTTGATCTGAATCACTTGAATGCAGGTCAGGACTGCCCAAGTCAGTTCAATAAAGAATTCAAGCCAGAAAAAGTTTTTAAGCTTTAAAGATCCCAACTTATTTTAAACAACTGTTTCTTAAAATACCATCAGTAATGTCAATGGGACATCAAGAATCCACTTTAATCAAGGTGCTGTTTGGAAATGCACTTACATACTCTGATTCACCCACTTTTAATGTCATTAATGATTGCTTTGGAAGCAACACAGAAACCAAGATAAGATTCTTGCATATGATTTTGGAATGCAGTGCTTTAACAGTATTATTTTTAGTAACACTCTCTATATGTATCAGTAAGTATTTCTTGAGCAATTTAGGCGTGCAGGACACTTTCTTTGGCACAGTTGTAACCCAGTATTAGTGAATATTATGAGAACCTCACCAGCAGGATAAAAAGGCAAGAAAATTTAGTAGGAATTATGTTGAAAGCAGTGAAACAGAGGACTGTTAGTCACAATCTGGAAGCCAAAAAAAGATTCTGCTCTTTTGTGGATGGTGTAGAGCCTTTTTGATGCTTTTTTTACTGTCACCCACCTCCTGCAATCAGGCCACTCTCCCTTTCTTTCCCAAAAATACCAGCACGAGGTTAAACCAGACTGGGATACCAGTGATTCTCTTCCCCATTTAGAACAATCTGCTTTAAAATAGAGCAGGGCCAAGTAAGTGCAGGGATTCACAGGGCTCTTACAGTGTCGCTGTCACTGGGCTGGAACTGGAAGGGCTGAGGTTTGTGGAACACGGAGTTCTCCTGCAGGAACAGCTGGAGGTTGTAATCCCGCACCACCTGAGGAAAGAAAAAGGTTTATTGAGACTCCTTGTTTGGTGAACTGAAAAACAGCTGGCCAGCAAAACCAGCACAGCTTCCAACTGAGATTAAACCTGCAGCAGAAGCCTGGGTGCACCAGCAGGGAATTGAGGACCTGAGCTGTTCAGAGGCGCTGGCAGGACACACAGAGGGTGACAAGGACCCAAAATATCCCTGCCACTCACCTACAAAATAGAGGAAAAACACCAACTACTGAATAGGTTGCCACTGCCATAAATATTTTCCCCTCCTCTTGTGGGTAATTTCCTGTGCACTCCTCTTTCTTGAGATGAAAAGTCTTAATTTGGCAGAAATTATTAATTGTGGGAGCTGAAAAGACTTATTTGGAATAATGCATCCAAAATCAGTTACAAACTTCATCTCTCTTTATTAAATTGCTTTCAGGGAAAACTCTCCAAGCTTGCATTTTACTGAAGCAAAACTCCTTCAGCTCCCAAATTTGTTTAATGATACGTTTCAGGCAGCATGACACAGATCCCTAAACAAACCTCTTATGTCACAATTTACACAGATTTACAAAGAAATACCCAGTGATTGCAGGATGAAAAAATAGGATCACTGGTTGAAGAACTCTTACAGAGCATTCACTGCCTCAATTGATGAAAATGCATCAAAATTATATCAATTTATTACCAAACCGGGGGTTTACATGTACAAAGGAGATAATAAAGATGGTATTTATCCAGAAATAGCAGTGCTGTGCATGACCAAGAACTCTGTGCTGCGTGGACAATGGGAAATAAAACTTGTTCTCTAATGCAGCAAAATGTTGATGCTTGTGTTGCTGAAATACTGAACTGTAAAAAATTAATCTCCAGTTAAAGAAAGTAAATAGTCCTCCAGGGCCAATAACACACTCATCTAAACCAGAAAAGTACATAATTACTGCTCCAATTTGAGCAGTTGAACATAAACACACTCAAATGGGGAGAAAACAGACAGGGATTTACATCACGAATTCCCAGAAATAGAAATTCAGAAAATACTAAAGAAGGAAACATCTGCAGCTTCAGAGGATGCTCAGCACTCATCTGGCATCCAAATAATTCAATTTAAGCAGCTATTCCATTGAATTGTCCTTTAGATCCACGTGAACATTGACCATAGCACACAACCCTGGGCCATGCCAAATATGTGGAGCTATTTTAACTTCAATTAGGAAACTCCCCCCCCAAAATGAAGTTACTGAGGATGTGAAAACCTTCCACAGATATTTTTCTGTGCTTTCCCCACAGAAATTTGACTCCCAAGCAAATCAGTTCAAAGCAGAATGCTCATTTTTCCAACAGCACTCCTAGGAGATTTCCCCTCAAAGCCATAATAAATGGTTAAAAATGAAAACAACTTTATCAGAACAGGAGGTTCGGGAGGATGTGCAAGCCCAGCACGTGAAATCCTGCATTTGCACAAAATATTGGACAATTGATAAAAAAGAGAATAAAAATACTCCAAAGCAACACTGTATCCTTGGGATTAAGCTGCCACTTTTCCAAATAGATTTCCTGTTATTCAGTAATTAAATCAATGTTTTTACATGGTTTCTTTCTGAAGTCAATGTCAATTGACAGGTTACAACAGACCTGAAGTCAAACATTAAATATATCCCATATGCAGAAACAAGGCACAGTTAGAGATGTGCATAAAGGAAATTATTTGCCCTCTTACCAGAAACCTCACAGAAATGTTACTCAAAGCAGCAAATGGAATTTCAGAAAACATTCCAAAGAAAATCAGATTTTTTTTTCTGAAAGAGAGGTGCAAGAAGTACAAGCCTTGAGTAAGACTGCTCATGTGAAAAGGAACTTAAATTGCATTTTGATACAATCACGGCCCCAGACTGGTTTGGGTGGGAAAGGAGCTAGAAAATCATCTTATTCCAGCCCCTCTCATGGGCATCAGGGACATCTCCCACTGTCCCAGGGTGCTCCAAGCCCTGTCCAGCCTGGCCTGAGACATTTCCAGGGATCCAGGGGCATCCCCAGATGCTCTGGGCACCCTGTGCCAGGGCCTGCCCACCTCCCAGGCAACAATTCCTTCCCAAAATCCCATCCATCCCTGCCCCCTTTGGGGTCAGTGTTCCCATCCCAGTGTCAGAGGAATGACAATGGCCACCCTGACCCAGGAGTAATAAAATCTCCAAAGCTCCAACCAACAACGATAAAACTATGAAACCCCAGCATTTTATACACAAAATCTGGGTGTTTTTAGCAGTTTCCCTCAATGTGCATCACATGAGGTGACAGCCAGCCCTGCCCATCCAAGGAGCCATCCCTGGCGCTTGTGGGAAGCAACCTGTGTCCTCCTAAAGCAAATACAATTTAATTCCATCCTGCAAACAGAAATGGAGTTCAGATGGAAGAGCAGAAATATTCCTCCCAATGACCTGAAGTGTCTCTTCTATGCAGAGCCTGCCAAGCTTGTACTGCAAACTAACAAAGAACAGGTGAAGCATTCAAAACCCCCAATAAATATTTAAAACCTCTGCTTTGATGACAGGTTTATTCTAAATTGCTAACAAATTTATTACATGTTTAACAACTCAAGCTGCTTTTGAAAGACACGGATGGGTTTTGGTGGAGAGAAAATGGTTTTTTCTGCGTTTTTTTTTCGGGGGGGCTGATTACTGCAACCTGTTATGGAAAGAAAGGATAAGCAAAGCCTGTGGAAAAATCTACCCATCAATATATTCAGAGAAAAGCACATCTTTTCAGTAGCAAAGCAACACAAATTTTTCTTCTCCACGTTCCTGAAGCACAAGGAGAGAAGCAAATGGAGCTGTAGAAACCAGTTTTAAAAGCCCTGTTGAGACCTGCCAGCTGGATTTACACTTGTGTCCCTTCTCCAGGCATTGTGCCCACGGAGTAAAACACAAACACAGCTCGCACACGCAGCCTGACTTGGGGGCTGTGCAAAATCAGCCAGACCTGGAGCTCTCTGAAGCACCCCTGCCTCAGCACACACAAATATCTGAGGAAAGGATTCCCTGCTCCAAGGAAATGTTTAGAATTGGATCCAAGTCCCAACCAGGCAGCTCTCAGAGCATTCTGAACACAAAGGATCTGATACAACAGTGAAAACTTAATTATGCAGCCATTATACAGAAGCCTGTTTAGCTGCGAGATTCCAAGCCCCATTTCTGGGGAAGGTATTTGAAGCAGACCTGAATAATACACCCCAAGGTAAATTATTGAAAGTCCTTCTACAACTGAAGAGAAAATGGTGTTTTGATTATTTTTACAGTTGCTGCCAAGTAAATTCAAAGCAGAGGGTGAAGCCCATTTTTCATGCCCTCCCTTTAGATCTCTGAAGGTGTGAGATCACTTGCTTGGAGGTAAATAAGGAATGTGTTAAATAAGCTTTTGCTCCAGATCTCTGTGTGAATGAGCTCTGTTTCTGGGTGGGTGGGTGGGTGAGGGAAACGTAAAAAGGAATATTATGACTGCACCAAAGCAGCTTTTTCTGAGCTCAATGGCAATTTTTTTCCCTTCTTTTAGCCCAGCAGATGAATTATTTAAGTATCAAAATCACCCTGGAAGCGATCACGCCTCTCTCAGTCTGGCAGCTCGACAAAGCAAACAAACCACGTCTACAACAGGGCTCTAATTTGTTTGCTGTGTTTGCCACTCTTAATTCCAGGGAGAAAACAGCCTAATGGCTTGGATTTTGAGTTGACAGACAATTATTGAGGAATGATCCGAGCAGTTTCCCGGGGCTCTGCTCCAGATTACACCCTGCAGAACCCTCAGCTGCAATTTCCCCTCCCAAACGTGCAGGGTGAGGAGAGCAGAGCACCTCTGGATGCACAAATGCACTCAGGGAAGGCAGTCTGGGTGCTGGAGGAAAAATTCCCCCCAAGAAAACTGTCTGGTGCCTTTGAACTAAACATCACTCAGGAGTAACCAAAAATAACAACCTTTCAGTTTTGTCATGATTTTGGAAGCAAATCTCAGGCCTGGGGATTTGTCCATGCTGCAAGGATTCAGTTCCAAAGCATCATTCAGTTCAAACTTACCCTGCTGGAAGTCTCCAGTAGAAACTGGAATGTGTTTTGTACAGCTTGGCATGTCTCTAGTTCAGTCCTGCTGAATGCCATTAAATAATCCTTAAGGTGATCATATATATTTCCATCAAGAGCCTGCATGAGAGAAAGAAATACAAAAAAAATCAGGAAAAGCAGGAAATAACTCTGTATTCAATTTATCACCCTGGGACTTGCAAGATGCTCCCACCAATTTTTTTTTAGCAGATTTACACCTGTGAGGAGTGGACAGAAAGAGAAGTGTAAGAAGTACAAGTCTTGAGTAAGACTGCTCAAGTGAAAAGGAACTTAAATTGCATTTTGATACAACCACGGCCCCAGACTGGTTTGGGTGGGAAGGCACCCAGAAAATCCCTCACTCCTGGCAGGAGCAGTGACAGTGCTGGGCTCCATTAGATGGCAGCACAAAGCCCTGCAACAACATCCCAGCATCTCCATCCAGCTGTTCCCAGGGGCAGAGCAGCTCTGGAGAAGGGAAAATGCTCAGGGAGATGTCACTGAGGGCAAGGAGAACACCCAGAACCAGGCCAACCAGAGAGCATTCCTCAGGGACTGGTGCCTGGACACTCCACATCTGGGTGGGACACATCCCCAGCTGTTTTGGGCACGGAGATACAAAATAAGGAACAAATTTATCCCAAACATAGCAGTGACAGCAAAGCTTCAAACCCCAAAGCTCTGTTGTGAGCAGAGCTGTAAAATCACATCATGTAAAACATCACACAGGGCAGGTTAAATGTTAAATATGACTGTGTTAAATACGACTTTGCAGGTGACTGACAATGTCATTTAGATAGTTAACTCAGGATGTACTTAAATATATGTGATATAGATTTTTAAACAGGTCATATTTCACAGATGTCCATTTAAACAGTGCATTCATGGAAACTCCATTCCATTCCACCAAACTCAAGAGTGTCCTTCTCTAGAAAATTGCATTTGATTAATTAAATAATTTTGCAAATTTGAGGCGGGGGGGAAGAGTGAAATTGTGCAGGACTTAAGGAATAGTTTCTGGCCCTGAAAAATCAAACCAACGCTTAAGGTGAGGTGAAGAGACACAATGAATCAGACACAAACCTGCAAGTGTTGGACAGAGCTTGGAGCAGCCTGGGATACTGGAAGGTGCCCCTGCCCATCATTACAGGGCTGGACCTGGATGAGTTTTAGGTCCCTTCCAACCCAGACCATTGCCTGGTTTTATGAAATCCTTCAGAAGTTAGATCTTTTCTGTTCTTCCTTCCTTCTGCAAAGCCTTCCCAGCAGCACACAGCCACCTTCAGTGAGGGATGCCTTGAGGACACCATCAAATTGTGGGACTGGAATTCTCACATCCAAGCTCTGATATCCCAAACCCACTTCACACAACACTATTTTCTTCACCCTCCACCTTCCAAGTGTAAAGGAATTTTTAGCAGGTTGTTTCCTCCAGCCTTACACATTAAACCTCCCTCAAATTTAGCAGTTCTGTGGCCATCAGGAAGCCATTATGGCAAACCAGTGGCAAACTGGGAATTCCTTCCAAGCCCCCACACTGTAGCTGGCTCTCTCAGGGGTTCATTCAGGCTGGGATTGAGGGGTCAGCAGCCAGGGCAGCTCCTGGAGACCCTGCCCCAGGAAGGACTTCCCAGTATGGCTGGGAAAGAGCTACAGGAAAACTGCTCCAGCCTCCTACCAGTGGTGTCAGCTCCACCAAACACTCTGTTACACAGAATTTAAAAAATTCTTATTCCAAGAGTTACGTAATACCAGCTTAGAGCCAATTGAGGAAAACATCAGGAAATTCCCAGCAGCAAATCCACAGAAGGAGGCAGCCATACACAGACCCAGGTTCAGCTCCTGCCTGTGCTGCTGTGGATTCACAGGATTTGAACATTTCCGGTGCTTTTGGCCCTGAAGGGACACACGAGTGCCAGAGTCACCACCCCACTGCAAGGGCACTCATCCCACATCCAGTACGGGCAGCCCCAGCAGCAGCCCAGCCCTGTGCTCACCGAGAATACAAATGATGGCTGCAAGTGCCAAGGCTGCCCGTGCTCTCCCTGGGGGACCATGGGGAGCCTGAAACTCCCCCAAAACAGAACTGCCGAGTTTTAGCTGCTCCTAAAGCCCTTCAGCTCAAACACCAGGGCTGGAGTGCAACTCTGCTAAGAAATGGAAAGAAATCATTTCAATTTGGCAAAGCAATTCCAAGTGCTCAGTTTGCAAAGCAGCTGTGATTCTTTTCAACCCAAATGTTGTTTTTACGTCAACCCCCGCGCGAAGGGCTCGTGTCATTACATGAAGTCCCAAATTGAGCTCTGCCTTGGGTTTTGACACTCTGGGTGCTCTGCAGAGCCAGTGGAGAGAGAGAAGCTGGTACTTGTGTGGTGTGATTGATCCCTCTCCAAGATGGATGGCTGAAATAGGTCAGCTGAAAGGCGGGATGCCAAGGGCCTATTGCTCTTCACTGACCGTAAATAGTGCCCCCACAATTAGCTCACACAGCCCAGCCCCACACGTGTTCATTCCCTCCAATTATCATCCACACTGCGCTGGGCATTAATTCACGTCCAGCTGCAGCCTGCAGCTCAAGGAACAGTAAAGAAAAAAAAGGGGGGGGGGAGAAATATCAGAAATTTATCCCAATATATCAGCTTCATTATTTCCCCCCTCCTCCTGCAATGACCACAGCTCTGCTGAGATGGCAGAAACCCCCACAGTGTGATACAAAAAATAAAGATATTTAAGAAAGGACATCAAAGCAAAGTGTGGCAAAACATTAGGGAGCACATGGGTCTGTCAGCATGTGGGAACTGCATTACAGCCTGGCTCCTTTCATTAATTAAAAGCAGTTTGAATATAATGAAGTTCTTAAATACCGATGAGAGCTGCCAGAACTGAAGTTCTGAAAGTCACTGCAATATCACACAGGCAAGGCTGAGAAAGCAGCCTCAACACAGGCTAAAAGCACAGAAAAGGTGACATCCCATCAGCCACAGCATCAGAGAGCTGGCTGGTTCCAGACTTGCAGTAATAATGGATTTATCCTTTCTGTAAAATGGTAATTATTACATCGAGCTGGATGCGTTCATATTAAAACAAAAGACTTGACTTGCTGAACTGTAGGATATAAATTAACATTCACGTGGGGTTTTATCAGCTGAATCTCATTCACTCACAAACACTCTCACCCAAACCACTGAACATCACAGGTTTTGAAAGGAAAAGTCTTTTCAAAATTTCTCATCGCACAACTTGAAGGGGAAACTGGGGAAAAAAAAAAGAAAATCAAAAAACCCAACACCCATTATTCCTCTACAATGGCTTTTGTTCTCTTTCTGACTCTCCAGAGAGCACTAAATCACTTACTGTATTACAATCCCACTGAAAAACCTGTCTTTTTGTCAACTTCAAAAGGAAATCAAGGGTTTTAAAAAAAAAAAACAAATCTGGCATCAAACCCAAGATAATACGAAGTTAAGCAGCACAAAATTACAATTTCCAAGGATAGAAAAAAGTCACTGTTTTTTCAGAAGTCATTTCTTTACAGCAGAATTGCCATACTAAAGGTACAAAACTACTTCCCCTGTGTCCAAGCTTGAGAAGCTAAAAGCTGGAATTAGGGCTGAGAAGAGTTGAAGCTGTTAATAAACACAATGGACACACAACCAAATTAAAGCCTGTTTTTAGAAGAAATCCTGTATATTAACTCAAACCAATAAAATTAAATACAGAGGGAATGGGACTAGAACACTGTTTTGAATGCAACATCCAAGTTTCATGTATAACTTTGAGAGTTTTTCCCTGAAACAAAACTTCAGTCCCGGTTCAGTTCATTTTCAGGAGGGTTTTTTCTTTCAAGAGACAATACCAAACATTTTGAGAATTTAGCTTTAATCATTCTACACTCTGTGAAAATTCCCTCAAAAGCAAATATGTAAATGACAGTATTTTAGTTATTATTAGGACATTTGGTTGCCTTTGGGAGGTTGTTACTCGTTTCAAATGACATACAATGTAGAACAGACCCTGTGCAGAATTTTCATCTTCATTTCTGTGATTAATTTGAGGTCTCTTCACTAAAACATTTACAGGTCTCAGCCACACTCCACTTAAAAATTACCATTTCAGTATCTTGGAGAAGACAGAGAACAAGTTGAACTGCTCTGTACTTTTTATTTTAAAAGCAAACAGAAATTAAAAATGGAAACTCTGCCCAGCACAATGCAGAGTTGTGTGAAGCCACCAAGGTGAGTTTTCCCTGTTGTCACATTTATTTCTGGAATATTCCTGGTATTCTGTTCCTGTTTGTCTTGCACAGAAACTCCTCAAATCTGTGCTGAAGCTCTGGGTAATAATTTTTCACTTTAAATTCAGGTGCTCAAACTAAACCTCTCATTTAACCACCAGGCACCAAAACCAGTGCTAGGCTAAAAACCCTCAATTAAAGGCACACTTGCAAAGCCATGTGGGTTTCACTGACTAATTCACACCAGTCTCATCTGAATCACCACTGCTAGAAACAATTTGATATTTGCAAACACACATTTATGTTTTTATGCATTTTAAACTCCCTCAACCCCACGCTTGTGACAAGAACCATCATCCTCGAACTAGGGGTGGAATGGGATTAGCTTTAAGGTTCCTTGCAATCTCAAACCATCCTATGGCTCTGTGAGCTTAAGTTTTCATTTCAAAACACTCATTCTTCCCTGAGCTGATGCCACCCAGCAGTTTTTGAGGGCTGATTTTGCCACTGAAATCCTTGGCAAAGGCTCCCTGAGCTACCATGGCTGGGCCGGAAACAATAGAACTGATGTGGAAGGCAAGGAATTTCCTCACATGGGTGGAGGGAACAGCACAAAATTAGAGCTGACCCTCCCCTGTCTGGGCTGCAGCCTGAAAACAGAAAGATAAGGGGAAGAAATGAGCTGAACAAAAATCATTGTGTCTGCGGAGTGGTAACTTCTCTGTGGAGTCAATGGGATTGCATCCTGGTAATGTGAGTTGTTTTCCTGTTCAGCCCCCAGATCGAAAGGGAGATCTGTATCATAGACTCCACTCTCTATTTTATATTTATATTAATTTTGTATGTGAATATACTTATATTAAAAATGAAAATTGAATTTTTTTACCACCTTACCCTCAGTTGCATTAAACCCCCTGTTTTATCTATCCCTGATCTGCTTTGCTTTGAAAACCACTTGGAATCCATTAAGAACAGGGACTTGAGTTCTCCCTGTCCTTTATTTTCTGTAATATTACTCAAAACTTTTCCTTACTTAAAATTAAAAGCCCAACAATCTAAATTGCAGAACAAACATGCTGAGTGAAGCTTTTTGAGTGCTTGTGCTTGAAATTCCTGCCTCCAATCCACTAAATAAACGGAGCAATCTCACGGATGGCACAGCCTGGGAATTTTCAGCTGAACGGTCGTGGTCAATGACACTCCACTGAGGGTTTTCATTTTTATGTGTCAGAAAAGATAAAAATGAACATTAAAATGAAAGGTTGGGGTACAGACAATAATAATTGGTCAACAGGTATTCTTAGAATTAATAATCAACTTAGAATTAAGTTGCAATTAAGGCATCAACTTCAATCTTTTCTAGGGTGAGAAGTCTCTGTATTTTAGCCCAAACAGAGCAACAAATCTCCTTTTATCTGACAGTGAAGGATAAAGCATTTTAAAAACTCATCTGAAACTCAGAACAAAGTCAAGAGCCCGGATCAGCTGGATTTGCCACACTCAGCACTATTCAGAGCCGTGAAATGGAACAGCACTTCCCAAGGACGGGAGGAGGAGGAGGAAGGAAGGTCAGCAGAACCCATCCTTTCTGGGTAACAGCTCCATTCCACAATCATTTTCCTTTTAAAATGCTGATTCCTGGCAGCAATTTCTCCTAATACACAAGAAAAGCTGCTTATTTTTTGCATTTAACTCTTCCATCCCTGCAGCATTTGTCTCTGCTGAAATCCCCCTTCCTCTCCATCAAGATTCCCCCAATGCAGAAGTAAATCAGGGCTGTGTTTGTCAACAGAACACAACATTTATGTCTGAATTCCCAACAAAGCCCCAGCAGGGTCCCTGCACAACCAGCCTGGAGCAACTGGAGCTGCCGGCATCAGGCTCCAGCATTCCCAGAGATCCTGCAGGAACACCTGCACCCTGGCAATGCCCATCAGGGATTGCAGGGCTGCAGCCTGACTTCCAAAGGACAGGAAGCTGCTGCCCAGCCTGCCCTTTGCAGGCTCCCTCTTGGGGAAAAATCCCGGTTTTCTGCTGAGCTCTGCAAGTAGAGAAAGCTCCTAGGAAAAGCTGAGGGCAAATCCCAACTCTCTTCCCTGGATCAAGAGTGAGTGCTGGACTTCCTCAGCCTGCAGGGAGAGCACCTCAATTTTTAGCTCTGTAAAATCAGGATTTCAGGTTAACAGAAACTGCATCCAAAGCAATGCAGGGCTAATTTAACACTGTAAAATTATCTTCTCAGGGTAATCTTACACATCCAAAGGCTGTATTGGTAAGTCTGCCTTAGTGAGGTGTCCAGATGCAACTCACTCTTGAAGTATCACTAGTTCTGTCTGGTGTGAAAAACGCCTATCGCTTGTTTTTAACATTTTTTTTAAGGTTTAATAATAATAAAATGGTTAAAAAGAATAGTAACACAATTAGAGCAGTAACAATTTGGACAAACTAAGTTAGGACAATATGAGACAATAAAAGCAAAGAGCTTTTTCTGGGCATCACGAGCCCAAAAAAGGACATAGATTAACAAAAGATTAACCCTTCAAAGCAACAGCCTGTTGCATATTCATACACTCCATACATGATGCATAAATTCCATTCAAATACAAGATTCTGTCTGGTAATTGTCAGCTTCTTCCTCCAAATCCCAACAGCGCCTTCAAGGCAAGAAGTTGTTCGATTCTTCTGATAAGAGAGGAATAAATTCTTTCCCCTGAAAGATTTAAGTGTCCTGTGGCTGCTATCTGGTGTGAGTGCCTCATTCCTTTCTTAAAACAACTCTGCTAACATAGTTCCTATTTTAACAGTTTTTATAACCTAAAACACAGTACTTAAGAGAATTAATACAGATTTACTTTCTAACACAACACATATAATATTCATTTTAGTATTTGCGAAAATCCAATCATACGATATATGCATTTTTCACACTGGGAATATCTGAAATCCAGTGCCTGGAGCACAGCATCCAAATCCAGAGTCTTTAGCCCAGGAAAGACATGGAGCTGTTACAGCAGGCCCAGAGGATGCCAGCAGGTCTGAGTGAAGAAGGGTTTAAGAGACTCCACTAAAAGCTCCTCTCTGGCTTCTGTTCCTTGTTGAACTTCCACAGAAAGCAATTTTAAGGAATTTTTATAGCTGTGTCACTGTCCTGTTGCTGTCAGGCTAATTAACTTCTCCTGTTTCTTTCTGTTTTCCCCAAATCCACATCCTGCTATCCTGGAGCGCATCTGCTCAAACCACCTCTCAACAAGGGAGCACCAGATATTCCAGCTGAGGAGCAGAGATCCATGAAAACCTGGGAATGAAACCAGCAGACCAAGAGGCAGGAAGAGAATACGATGATAGGAACAGAAAGTGCCTCTTTAACTCGACAAGGTTTGATGAAACCCGGAGTTCCCTCTTCTCCCACACCCTGCAGGAGCTCTCACCGCGCAGACAGGGGAACAATGGACACTGGAAGGCCACAAGAGCCCCAAGTTCCTTTCAGCTGGGTGCCCATGAACACACTCTGCACTTTCCCTTACCCCAGAGCTTTGTGTTTTCTGCTGTCAGGAGTTTGGGGCTTGTTTGCCAGTGCTTTGTTTGCTCTCATTAGTCACTTGATGATTGTTCTGCACATCATTTTGTTCCTTTACAATCTCGCCAGGGTCATTGTTTTTACTGACAAAACCTTTGTTGTTGGGGAGCTGCAGCCTCCCCTGAGCACACAAAAATATGGAACAGCCACCAACAGATGCCTGTCACCCTCCCCCAGCGCTGGAAAAACGTCCCTTTGGAACAAGAATAAGCAAAATTATCGATAATAACAAGATTTGCCTCCGCCATCTCATGGCAGTGCCCTGCAGTTGTCACATTTCAGGATGAGGGTCTGGGAGGTGAACACAGGCATGGAAGGAAATGCCCTTTATAATTCCTTTAATTGCCACAAGGCTGACAGCAGTGAGAGTTACCTGGAGGAGACAGCACTAAATTACCACTCCAGGGTTAAAGGAGAGCTCCACTGAAATCAGTGAGAACACCCTGATGTGAGACTGCCATAAGCATGGAAAAGCACATCTTCAAATTCTACCATGTAAGGCTTAAAAACCTCTGAAAGATAAAAACAGATTCTAGGAGTATCTAGAAATACATTCCCCAAAGTATCTCCCAAGACTTCTTGGACCTAGTTTGCTTTTTCTTGCACAGCTCTGGAATAAATCCCAGGGGAATTCCACTTTTGACAGGATGAACTTTTAATAAACTGCATCTTTGCTTTTGTACTTCCTCATTCTTGGAGGGAAAAAAAAATAAAAAGAGTTCTGTCTCAAATGCAACATTTAGAAGACAACTTTGTGGCAGAGCTGTCACCACGATGATATCTTTGCATCTGGAGAGTACAGAGTGCTCTACACTGCTCATGCCAGTAATAATTGGCTTCCTTCATGTGGAAAAATGTGCATTTCAATCCTTCAGCACTTTGACACCATTTCTGCTCTTCAAGGATTCCTCTGCTGACCACAAGGCCACCGTCATCATCACAAAATGTCTGAGGAACAGCAGAGGGGTGTGTGCTCTGTCTGGAAGTTTTAGTTCTTCTTACCCAAAAATAAATTATTTTGCTGCTCAGCTCAACAAATATTTTGATATTTCAACGTGATTTGGAAGGCAAGTTAAAGAAATGCACTTTGCTTGGGAACAAACCAGAGCTGATTATTATTTTTAACTCCTACAAAACCAAATCTCACACAGAGAACCAGCCCTGGGAATTCTTCCTTACAGAATTCCAGATTTATCAGGAGGTCTCCATAGGAACTCATGCTACAGGTGAACCATCCCTGACTCAGACACAAAATCCAAATTTTTGCTATATTACAGCAACACAAGCTAAGGGAGAAAAACCTTAAACTGACATAGATGTGCACATGAAAATGCATTTCACAACAAATCCCAATGCTTCTTAATAAATATTTTCCTTAAAATACTTTCTTTAAGTTATTTTCTTAGTATATTCTTTAAAAAAATTAAGAAACAAGCATTTTCTTAAAACTACTCTCTAGGAAGATAAAATGTATTAAAAAGGAGTTTAAAAAATCAGATATTGAGCATAAACATTCCTCAGGAGCTGGTGTTGACTCTTTTACACTCTTGCAGGTTTTTTAACCTCCTATTTTGCTTTTTTTAGGTTTTAATTCAGCTGATTCAATCTCTGCATTACCAATTTCATTTACTTCTTCAGATAAATCTCTTCAACAAAACCTTTCCTGCCCCAGCACAGGCTGCTGTTCCCAACTGCTCCTTGGATTTATCACTTCCATCTGCTTTTTCTCTATGTGGGTTTCAAGTCACCTGCACTCAGTGAACAGGCCATTCAAAAGCTGCTCACAGAGCAGGTTCAGGGATGGAAATGTCCCAGTATTAAAAATTCCAATAATTTAATATATTCCCAAGCCTTTCAGGCTCTTATCGTGCCAAAGAGATTTAACCTGCAGCTTGATGTGGTCCTGCAAATGTAACACTGTTCTCTCTCACACAGAACATGAGTGGTCTTGCTGGGACATTCAGAATATTCAAGCATTTTCCAACTCAAATGATAAAATTCAATTAAATTTTATGCTAATACATGAGAGAATTCAGCAATATGAAAAGGGCAGAGTGTATCTCACAGGGAACCCCCTGTTCCTGAACAGGCACCCTACAAAAGCATCACTCTGCCAGTCACACTAAAATGCAAGGACCAAACCCAACAAAACTATTTCTAGGAATTTCTGTAATCTGCACAAATGTGCTCTTATAAGGAAAATGGCCCAGAGTCACAGCGCCGTGATTATTTGCAGTAATTATGGAATCACAGAACAATGACAGCATTTATGTCCCACAATAAGGGAAAAAACACGGTGGGGGTAATGCCAAAGGTATGGCAGCTGCAGTGCAGCAGGAAGATTAATCCTGGGTTCCCAAAGCCCACTTGGGAATTCTGGGTGCCAATTATGCTTTATTACTTCTAGGAGTCCATTCTCAATTATCTCCAGGGGAATCACACTAACGATTTATGCCTGCGCTCCTTGTAAGCACCAGTGGGTGAGGACAAAGATAATTTGAGCCTCAAGTCCATAATTAAAAATATTGTGGAAGGTTTTTCCCTTTCACAAACAGATTTCCCCCAACCCCCATCCCAAAGCCTGGCACAGAATCCCCATTCCAAGTATTCCTGAAAAAAGATTGATGGAATCACCAGTTTCTCCAGAAGCTGAGAGGATTTTCTAAACTTCTACTGTTTGACAGGACAGTGATGGGTAGCAAAAACCAACCAAAAAAATGAACAAAAATGGGCTCTAGTTCTGTTAAATCTTTTAATTAAATCACTTCTGAAGTGTGGCCTGATTGGGAATACCTAAATATACTTTGGTCTCCTGACAGTATTTGTTGAACTTAACTGCATTAAAGTTAAGCTCCCTTTCAAAGTTCTTCCAGCCCTGTAGGATTAATACTCAAACCTTTTTAAAAACTCTTTAATTTCACAGTGCCACTGCTCAGAGGCCCTCCTGACTCTGTGTGGGCAGAGCAGAGCAGACTGAAACCCCACAGGAAGAGACGTCCCAAGGATGTGGCAGGGCTGGGATTTCTTTGAGACAAGGCTGTTTTCTTCGCTATTAAATAAATTGAGCCTTTCAGCAAAGTTAATTCACCGAATGCTCCAATATCCCCTTGGAAATTAGAAATGGGGCTCCCAGTGGGAATGCTGAGACACAGAATCCAGGGATCTGGACCTGAAGTCACATATGAGTATCATAAAAATACACTAAAATAATCCAGCTGAAGGAACTGAGACTGAATCCAACTGGATGAGCTGCCCAGTGAGAAGAGCAAAGCCTGACAGAAGTGGATCAGCTATCAAAAAATGTTGAATTGTTTGGTTATACACAGAGCCACAAACATCTGTGAACGTTTTATGTAGAAAAAAAGGTATTTCTTAGATCTGCCATCTTCTTTTTATGCACTTTTTTCTTGGAGTTCTGTAATCTTGAAATTTACCTTTTATTAAAATGAATTCTCAGGTGTTAAATTATTATATATACAATATATATAAATATAGCACAGTAAACACTGTACAGTTTTATTAATAGGAGCAATTTAAAATTTTGATTTCTAATACTCTTGAGCTTGAACTGGAAACCTGATTTTTAACATCTCCATGTACCTGGTTTAACACTCCAGTCAAAAGAAGTTTATACCCAAGAAAATTCAGGCACCTAAATCCCATAATATTGCCATAATTCTTCCTAACAATTTCCTTTTTTTATTTTCATTTTGAATCATTTTCAGCTTCCCATGACTTTTATGTGAGATTAAAAGCCTTGAACCCAAGCACTGAAACTTTCCCTAAGTTTTAAAAATTCCATAAGGATTTTTAAGAAGGTCCTCACGGAAGGAGGTGCTGGAAGGTGCTGCTGGATGCCCTGGACAATGCATGAGGAAAGGGCATGGAAAAGGTTCTTCCCATTATCCATGAGCAACACTGGGAATACCAGGAGAGATTAATTCCTTTAATTAGCATTCCAATCCTACAAGCAATTACCTTAGGGCTTTGATAATTTGTAAAACATGATGAAATAATATCCTCCTTCAGCTGGATGACACCATCCCATGTCAGCCATCAGGAATGAGGGATTTAAGGAAGCCCCTGGTAGGGAATGTTTGCTTCCCTCCAACCAAGGGGGTCCAGCCTGGCTGCAAAGCTTTTTAAGCAGGCAGAGATGACAACTTGAAGAGATGGGAATTTTATTTTTTGGGGAGACAAACCACACTGGAGCATTCCCATTCTTCCTCCTCCTCCTTTGCATGACTGAACTTCTGGGCCAGCTTTACAATCCATTATCTCCTTAGCAATTTGTTAAAACTAAATAGGAATTTTCAGCTGCAGGAAGGGATTCCAAGGCAAGAAGGTTTTCTAAAGACCGTGCAAAAACCAGAGCTCAAGCAGCTCTTGTACACACAGGGCATGAGCAGCTCCTCACCTCCAGCCACCCCAGAACACCTGCATGGACTCCAAGCAAAGCAGAGCTTTGGAAGCTGAAAGAATAAAGAACCCCTCAAAATTTGTCATCTGGACCCCATGAAACCCTCAAAGATCTGTGAAAACTCTGCCCAGGTTTGCCTCCCTCTTGGCAAGACAGCTGTAGATTAGAAACCATTTTACCATTTTTCCCCACAATGTTTTCTGGGATTTAATTAAACTTCAAATTCAGTGTGACATTTTCCATCTCACACTTAGTGGCCTTGTGCTATTTTGGGCCTCATCTCCTTGTTATAATTCTTCTGCTGCTTTCATTAGTGAACTCACTCAGAAATGTTTTGTCCTGCCACTGACGACAGAAGATGAGTCACAGAATCACAGGATGGGTTGGTGGGATGAGACCCTAAAATCATCCCATCCCACCCCTGCCATGGCAGGGACACCTTCTACTGTCCCAGATGCTCCAAGCCCTGTCCAACCTGGCCTTGGGCACTGCCAGGGATGAAACAGCCACAGCTGCCCTGGGAACCTGTGCCAGGGCCTGCCCACCCTCACAGGAACAATTCCCCATTCCCAAAATCCCATCCATCCCTGCCCTCTGGCACTGGGAGCCATTCCCTGGGTCCTGTCCCTCCATCCCTTGTCCCCAGTCCCTCTGCAGCTCTCCTGGAGCCCCTTTAGGCAATGGAAGGGGCTCTGAGGTCTCCACATATTTCAATAACTTTTACAGTTTAATATCTCATTTAACAAGACAAAACCTGTGCACAAACATTCAATTTTAAGAATAAACCATGAGTTTTTTCCCCTGGTTTCAATGGAAACAGGTTCATTCCAGGTAACTCACTGAAACACTGGGTGATTACGAGCAGCAGCAGAAAGAAACCCCAAAACACTGAGGAAAAGAGTAACTTTTCCCTGCTCCTTCAGTTCTCCCAGGGAGTTGCTAAAAACAAAGCCCTCAAGCAAACAAAGCCCTGAGAAGGATCTGTTTGGGATGCTTTTCTGCATGGATCCTGAAGCAGGAATGCTGCATGCCCCACCTGCCTCCCAAGCGGAGCAGCCCAGGTGCTTCCTGAGCTCCAAGGCTGCTCTCTGGCACAGGGAATATTTTGGGAACTGCTCTCATTGTGTTACAGCATGGCTTTGAAACGAGATGGCAGTTTCATTTCCTGCTCACAATGAGAGGGTTTATGACAGCTGACCAAAATATCTTGAAGCCCCATTCAAATCCTAAACAGTTTCTACATAAGACCTTTAAATAAAGAAACAAACAAAAAAAAAAAAAAAAAAAAGGGGGTCTTAGGTTTTTTGCTACCTTCTTCAACCAGATTTCTCCCAGATTCCTTTCAGGTAACTCCTTCCCAATCCTAATCCTTACACTGCTTTTCTGCTGCCTTCTTTCCAGCAGGGGTTTTGAATTTTTTTGTTCCTTTTTGGCTTTCCAGGCATTTTCCTTGTTTTACATTCAGCTCAAATCCTTGATTTCATCCCTGACCATTCTCCCTGTCTGCCCCTGCTCAGAGCCCTGGCAGGGCCTAAAGGGGCTCCAGGAGAGATGGGGAGGGACTGGGGACAAGGCAGGGAGGGACAGGACACAGGGAATGGCTTTCTTTCATGAGCATCTCTAAAATCACACTGCATTTATACAATCAACCCCATTCTTAAGTTATTTCTGTGAAAACACCAAAGCAAACCTCAGTGAAAAGTCAGTCATATTATCAAGAAATAATTTATTTCACCATGAAAATTGTTTTGAGATCATTAAAGTTGCCCTGAGTTCTGTATTAGACTTTGCCATGTTGCTCTGCCCAGCCACGGAGGAATAAACACCTGGATCCCCGAAATAAATGGACTTCTTTGGGTCAAATGCTTTGGCAAGGGATTCATTTGGGACTGAAACACGAGGTGGGACAAACTGAGTGTCACCAGGCCAATGTGACCATCACACTTTCTCATCTTCACAACACAAACAGTTGTGACTCAGCCCCACTCCTGTGCCTCAAGGTCGTGTGGAAAGTGCGTGATGAACAATGTGATTTTTCAGGGGGTGAGTGGTGGATTTGAAACTGAAAATCCCCGTTTTGTCTATGAAAAAAAAAGATGTAATTGGAAATGTAAGAACTGGGGGGCAGAGGGCAGGGTTGGATGAAATATTGGGAAGGAATTGTTCCCTGTGAGGGTGGGGAGGCCCTGGCACAGGGTGCCCAGAGCAGCTGTGGCTGCCCCTGGATCCCTGGCAGTGCCCAAGGCCAGGCTGGACAGGGCTTGCAGCAACCTGGGACAGTGGAAGGTGTCTCTGTCCATGGCAGGGAGTGGGAATGGATTGTTTTTAAAGTCCCTTCCAAGCCAAACCATTCCATGATTCTCTGACATGCATACACCACAGTTACTGGTGCAAATACGATTCACTGTTAAAGCAAACAAACCTCCCTTGCTTGTGGTTTTACCAAAATTAACATCAAAAGTTGCATTTCCAGTGCAAATCATCTTTTCACTTCCCTGCAAACATTAACTCACAGTCAGCTGGAATCCAAATGCTCTCAACTGGAGTTAGCACATATTCCATGGACTGTGAACACTTAAAATTCTCTAAGGCACTTCTCAGGGATCAGCTGGGAAGGTGAGAGATGAGCATTTAAGAAAAATGCTGAACAAGAGACCACAATTAATCATCTGCATCATTTATGTGGATGCAGAGCTACACTACAACCTGGAATTCCTTTCCCCCTGGTTTGATGTGCACACATCAGCCCAGAGACAGATGGGAAAACAGTGTGGGATCAGGATCAGCTGTTGTGGAACCCACAATGAGCATCCTCTGGCACACGGGGACCATGTGCTGAGCACGATCCCTCCTGGCACCCCCCTCTGTGGGAATGACCATGAGGAGGCCAAGCACACCCATGAACTGCCTGGGAAGGAACGTTCCCGTGCCCATCTGAGGCTGGAGATAATGCCATCCATGGCTGCCCTAACTGGGATTACAGAATATTTGTGGCTCGCAGCTGACAAGGAGCGGAAGTGAAACAATAGTTCTTTCGCTTGCACAAGTCCCCTCTGCAGTTTTAAGGGAGTTTTACAGGATCTTAAAAGAATTGGTAGCACTGAAATAATAAAAGAGATTTATAGAAGAACATGGAAATCTCTGGTGACTTCAGAATTACTTTATCTTAATGCTATTTTTTCGTTGAGGGGCAAACTTTCCATTTTAAAAAAAGGAATCCCCTGGGTGCTTCTAAATCATTCCAGAAAGTTGGAAACAATACCATGGACGTAAATTGATTTCTTACAGTGATAATATTGGTTCTGCTTGTTCCAGAGGCTGCAGAAATATGTGCTGATGCAAATGGTACCCTTTTATTTCTACAGGACACAGCAGTGCTGGGATAACATTCCTGAGCCAACTGAAGACTTTCAGCTACTGTGTCAACTTATTTTTCAATTCAGACAGAGCCACCAGGGGAAAGAACCCTTTGCCACACACATCTTATTAATTTCAGGGCACAAAGCAAATTATTAAATAGAAGCCACCAAGTCCTCAATTTGGGGTCATTTTTATAAACACTGCCAGCTCCAGCTGAATCTCATTTGTGCAAGTCATGTTTGGAGCCTGCACTTCCATTTGTTTCAAATGATCATTGAAAGTGCATGGGAAAAGTGATGGATGACTCTGCTGAAAACAGAGAAGTCAACACAGCTTCACAAAAACTCCCAACCATTCCAACAAAGAAAAAACAGGGCTCACCAGAAAATGAAGGTTCCAGCACTGCTGGAACTCACGCAGTTACTCCATTAATTGCACAAAAAAAACAAACCCAGAAAGCAGAAGGTTAAATCCCAAGGAGAACCTCCTTAGCAAAAAATGCTGGTTTGAGGAATGATAGAGTTTTATAAAAATTATAAATTCAGGTTTAAAAGGGAGATATTGGTTCAACCTCTGCCCTCAGAGCAGGGTCAAGTACACAGGTTGCTCATTCCTTGGAAGTCAGCCAGATCTCTTCCTCTATCAGAGTCCTAAAAACACAAAAACAGGCAAGGGTGTGGAAAAGCCACACTTCACCTGTAATTTTATAAATCAACCTCTCAAATGAACAAAGCTCTGCTGTAACTTGTGTTGCCACTGTCACCCACACCTGAGCAAAGGGCTGTTACAGGGAAAAGATGTAACCACGTTTTTATTCAAACCTGCCAAATCATCACAAGAACTCTGATCAACAACAAGAGCCAAATTACACAACTCCATTTCCTCGTGTCAAGCAAACTGGAAAGTACAGAAAAAACCAGAAAAGCAGCCAGATAATTACAACAGGATAAAAGAAACCACTGAAACCACAAAGACAAAGTACCAGCTTTTGACACTGTTCTCCCTCAAACACCAAAGCCCACACGAGCAATGACATGAAATATTTCTTTTTAAAAGAGCTTAGTTTAGAAATACCTGCTGCTGCTCCTCGCTACCTTCTCCAGAACTTTTCTGTGCTCATAAAAACTGCAGCAGCAGCTGTGAGCTGCTCCTCTGCCCTGGCACAGGGTGCCCAGAGGAGCTGTGGCTGCCCCTGCATCCCTGGAATCGCTCCAGGCCAGGTTGGAGCAGCAGGTTGGAGCAAGGTGTTGGAACTGGATGGTCTTTAAGGTCCCTTCCAACCCAAACCATCCCGTGATTTTGAAATGGAGGTTTTTGTTCCCTCTTTTTTTCTCTATTTAAATAATCTCAGGACTGTTTAAAGCGTCCAGCACACCTGCTTTTCTTTTTTCATGTCAATATTTCCTCATAGCAAGTTGCTGTGTAAAGTCATTCCTTGAGGTGGTTCATGAGGGGAACTTACAGAATTAAGAGCACAGCATTAAAAATGATAAAGTTTCTAAAAGGATGAATAACAAAACAGTATTGATTTGCCTTCAAACATCATCTCAGACTTCCTTCTGACCTCAGTTTAAAGTAAAAACCTAAGCACTATGCAGAACACTTATTTTTAAAAGGGTTTGTGGACTGTACTTTCACATTCAGGTGACTGCAACTCTTCCTAAGCAGCTTGTCAGGAAATTGGCAAAGAATAAAACATTACCAGGCTTTATTTAGTCAGTGCTTTGAGGGGTTTTAATTTCACTGCAGAGATTGAAATGGACATAAAGGACAGATAAAAAGCAAGGGAAAAGGATTCAAATCTTTTCTGAACAGAGACCTAGAATGGCTTTGCTCCTTATTAAGTGCTGTAATTGGAAAACTAGGAAGGCACAGTGGGAACAATTCTTCATCCCGCTGAAAAGGCTGGAAGCAATTTATTTTCTTTCCAAGCATCCCTGTTTAGTCTGCAATGGCTTTCACAGTTACAAACACAGCAGAGCCAATCACTTTTTCTTCTCTCCAAAAAAATGTTGCAGAATAAAGTAATAAGCTCTGAACCACTGAAAACAAGCAGGAGCTGTGTGCGCCAGGAGCCCTGGTATGGAAAACCCCTTTTGCTGCTTGTCACAGAAAAGGAAGCAAGGCCACAAGGTGGGTTTGTGATTCATTTGTCACAGGACAGCACCACAGCAGCATTCCAGAGCCAGACACAGAACAAACCCAGCAGCAGCTTCCTCCTGGGAGCAGCCCAAGGTGCCTCAGCCCAGCACACGCCACTCTTTCCCAGCAGGCTGGAAATCCCTCCTGCAGGCACAAAGCCACACTGAGGCTGCAAAGCATCTCCAGCCCTCCTTTCTCCAGCACCAACACAGCCTTTCACTGGATTTTACTGTTCCAAAGCTCTGAAGATCCATTCCCCAGGCTGGCCGTGCAGAACTCCACCTGCCTCTGCTCAGCTCAGCTCTCACAGGATGCCAGGACCAACCCTTGATATCAATCCAACAATAAACACTCCATGATTCTATCTCATGCCAAGTAAGACACCTTTTACCCTACTGAAATAAAAGGTAATTTAAGATAAGGAGAAAACAGATGGGAAGAAGGCAGCCCCATCAGCTGAGCTTTTAACCCACTATTTATCAATGCAGCCATGTCAGAGCTGAGAGGAAAATCTCATGTTTGCCAGGGAAGTGAGCACTGTCTGCACATGGAGATGGTGCACAGGGATGGTTTGAGAGTGCAGTGCCACAGCTCCAACCCAAAGGCAGCAGCTCAATGCACATCATGGCCAGTGAAGGAAATGGAAAGATAAAAACTTCCACAGACACCGAAAGGTTTCATTTGCAGCCTTGCAAGAAGCTTGGATTGATGTAAAAATAAAAGTACACAGACATTAAGCAGACAAATTATAAACTTATATTTCTATAGCTGTAAGTAAGAATATACCTTAAGTAAATAAGAGACTATTGAGTAAGATGGTGAAGGATTTTCTAATGTAGTAATGTAATTACTACAATTAAGTAAAGTAAGTAAAATATTTTGTAATTACTAAAATTTAGTAAGCATTTACTTACTGAAGTAATGTATAGAGTAAGCTGAGTTTAAATGCCATAATAGAAGCATATATAGTAGCCCATGGGATAAAAGTATCTGCAGTGCAGCAAAATTAAGTAATGATGATAGAAAAACAAAACAATCAAAACAAAAAATAAAAACAAAAACTGGCAACTTTCTATTGGTTTAGAATGTTATATACTTGCCTTGTAATTAAGAAATTTGTCACTATTTCAAGCTATGGCTGACTGCTTGCTCTTTTAAATCTCACAGCCTTTGAGGCTGATGTTTATTCTTTAACTAATAGATCCATGAGTAATAAATAATTTTTAGCCTTACTGTGGTCCCTTCAATCCTTTCAATTAACACAGTGATAATAATTGGTATCTCCAAGACAACAGGCCAGGGACTGGGTGTGCTCCAGCCAAGCCAGGCCTGGCTTTCAATGACCACCACTCCATCCTAATTCTGGAAACAAGACCCCAAAACCCATGGAGAAACTGTTTATGGTGGATGCAAACAGAAACAGCCTCTGACACATCTGTAAATGTTATCTGCAGTAATACAGCCAAGTATCAGCTGAAAAGTTTTCATGTGTTTTTTTCTAGCTCTAAAGATTTTATCATTTTTGGTTAACAACTAGGAAAAACCAGGCACTGGCTCCAAAATCTGAACAGTTGGAGGAGATAAGTGATGTGATTTAGAAATGTGGAGAGCCCTGAGCAGTTCAAAGATCAACTCAAGGGCAGCTAAATGGGGAAACACTCACAGACAGCACGTGGCCCTACAGGAATACCTAAGGGCTTACTAATATTGAGATAAAAAGCACATTTTCTGAATATTAATCACAACACAGTAGCAAAGATGTTCAGTTTAGACACTACAACTGCTTACAGCATGTAAAATACACTGGGTCACAGCACCACTCAACCTACTGAAACAAAACCTGTGCTGGAAGGGTGAAACTCCCTCCCAAAATCCTCCCTTGCCAGGGATGTCGCCCAGAGATGAGAACCATTGCACAGGTGTCTCCATTTCTTTATCCTTCACTGCATTTTCCAGTTCCAGCATCTCTTTCAAAAATGGTAATGGCTATTCAGAGTTCTTTATTCTGTAAGCAGCAAGGGTTTTTTTTCCCCCCAATTACTCATTTCTCTTTTTAACACTAATTTCACATGCTATTTTCTGCCTGGTCAACCAGAAATTGGCAAAATCTTGCTCCATTTCTCAGCCATTGTACATTTGCTTATACTGGAATGATTCTTCACCTTCAATTGGTCACCTCTCTCTCCAGCTCTTTCTCCATTTGTGTTAAATCATTCTGCTAAATAAAATAATCTTTTTTTCTGTACTTTATACAGTGTAGTTCCCTCAGGAATTTCGAAGGAGAAGAAGGAGAAACCAGGACCCTCTGCCAGCAAATCCCACTTCATATTACAAGCTGCTGTTTCTATTTTATTTATTTATATATTTAAGCGGCTTCATCCTTCAATTTCCATTAGAGCTTCTGGATGAACGAACTGGATGCATTATCCTTGATTTTCCCAAAGATTTTCCCTCCTCTCCCCTAAGATCTCCAGCAGCCACTCCAATTTTGGGACCTCTGCCTTGCCCCAGAGAATGACCCCATTCCCAGGACACCTGGGTGTGTTCCCAGGGAGTTTTGCTCATGGCCAACAGTGCAGGAGACCTGAATTTTTCATTAAAAACACATTTTTGTTTAGCAGACAAAGAGATTCAACTGCTATAAATATCTGAGAGATGCAGAAAAATAAACCCTGAGTGTTGTCCTTTCCTTCCACAGTAATTTGGCTGGATGAAAGCACTTAGGCTTTCAGTAAACCACAATTATTTATATCAAAGAATAAGTTGCAAGGCTTTTTCTGTATGAAAAATAAAAAGGTTCAGCTTGAGAAAGGCTTGGAAAAAAAATTACCAAGGCTATTTGCTCATTTTTAGAAATGATTTCAAGCACCCTTTTTGTTTGTTTTGTTGTGAACCTATTCAATTCCCTTCTGGAACTGCTCCCAAGTAAGAGCATTAAGTGATGACAGCCAGCCATGCATGTAAGTATGGAATTATCTTATGTAATCATCAATTAATAATTTTATCTGCACCAGCACAAGGAAATTCTTTACAAGCATTTCCATGTAGTAAACATTTAGTCAGCACAAATATTCACATTTTACTAACAGAAAAGCACACACAGAGTTTTGGAAAAGCAGGAGAATTCCTTTGGTGCATTTATTTTTTACCTCACCTGCTTTTCATATCAATATTCCCCCCCCAAAATGCAAATGTATGCTGATAATACAGGATTTTGTTACAATTCTATGCTATTTCTCCAATAAAGCAATTCAAAATGCAAATGACAGACTTCTAAGTCACCGTGCATAGGAATAATTTGTAAAGAGCAATTTCAAGTAAAGTTTGAAAATGTCAACATGTGAAATGCAAGCAGATAAAAGTGTGAAGGAGATAATTTTACAACTGATCTGTAACTCTCTAATTCAAAAGACACGGGAATAGTGTACATTTAATTAATTCTAGGGCGGTATTTAAGAAAAAACAACCGTGAGCAATCAGATTTGAACTTTTTGAAGGGTGTCATTTCTCTAAGTTCAAGGAGCTACTCCTGCCTGGGTCTGGCAAAGTGCCACAGGTGAGAACAAGAATGCTGACTGCTGTTCCTTAAAATCCATAGTTTGGAAACCAAGACATTTACTAACTCTAGCTCATTAACCACACCACAAAAAAGTGTTCTGATCACACACTAAACAAGAAGGATTATGGGATATGGTACTAAAGAAGTTAAAAATTCTCCAGTTTCCTTACAACAGGAAAGGACAGGGCTCAGTTTGACAAATCTGACTCCTTTATCCAAGGGAGGTTTTCAGTCAGGTTTTTTTTAGTCCTTTTTCCAAGTGAGTTTTAGCCAACGGAGTTTTTCAGAAAGGCAGTGGATTAAAAAATGAAGTGATTGCTCAGTTTTGGGGCCTGAAAGCTGTTTCCAAGTTTTTCAGACACCACTGCAGGCTCTACCTTCCCTCTCACTTGTGGCAGCTCACTGGAAAAGTCAATCCAGGACTTTGGACCCTCCCAGATTTACCCAGTTCCCAGTTGTGATAATTCACTTGTGGGGAATTTTAGAAGGAATTCCAGACAGGACCTCTGAGTTGTTTTTGATGATGGGGTTTGTTTTCTTATCTTCTACATAGGCAGGAAAAGCGAGTTCAGCTCACATCTTCACATGGCTCAGGAGGTCATAAGACCCTCAGTTACAAGACTTTTTAAGGAGTTTTGATTAATCAAAACATTGCCAACAAGCATATTTATGTTTTTGACCCAATCCTTAAATATTTCATCTTATGGACCCATGCTGCAGTTTAAGCTTTATTTGCCAATCATGTTCTGACTCACAAACCTACAGTGCTGCATTCTAAACTTCTTGTTTACCTCTTTTATTTTTTCTATATAAACTTAAAACTCTAAACTTTTATTTTTTCTATATCTTAAGTTCTAAAACTCTAAACTTTGCTTAGCTCAACGTGTCTCTGCTTTCACGTACAAATCCACATTCTCACTAAGTTTGGAAGCCTCCAAGGTTTCAGATCAAACCCTGTGTTCAATTCTTGGCTTACAGACCCAAGGTTTTGAGAATTATTTGCATTTTGGATTCCAGCAGCCGGTGGCAGGAAGAAATCAGCTTCCTTACCTTCATGATGTTCACCAGGTCAGTTTGATAGTAGCGATCCTGGTGGGCATTGGCAGCTGCTAAAGTGAGGAGATAATCATTCCTGGCGTGAATAGCCTTGGAATTGCACTCGGATCGTCGGGCTTTTAACTGCAACAAGTGAAAACACAGCTCACAAAGGGAATCTCAATGATCAAGCATTCAGCAGTAGCAAATTAATTGTGTGTACATTGTGTTAATACAGTGAAAACTTTAGGGCATTTCTAGCTTTTAAGTCTTTCAAGTGATGAGGGGATTCCTGATGGATTTTTCTCTCCTGCAATTGGAATTTCAGTGTGTGGTCTTCAAAGAACAGTTTTAACTCTAATTAGATAAATAATTCATTGCATATATTCCATATATAATTCCATACTCTGCCCAGAGAATGCTCTTAGCTCATCCTTTGTCCCACCAATTTCCCTTCCAAGCTGCCCCTCACCTCTACGTTCCAGACAATTTGGGGAATTTGCCTCAAGAAATGAGCAACAAAATCTAAGTTTTATACTCACCTTCACACTTGCCTTCTGCAAGCTTATTCTTGACTGAAAAAGACTAAGTTTGGACCTGGAACAAAAATGAGCAGAAGAAATTGAATTATTGCCTTACATCATTTCTACAAAAGTATTTTTTCGCTGTCTGAAGGGTGGTGGTTTAAAAAGTAAGAAAAAAAAACAAAGCAAAATCAAGTCAATAGCTATTTTAATCTGAATAACACCACAGGATAAATCTGCTCCAAAACCCCAAACTCAAATTTTTGGTTGTTTTTGTTTGTTTATGTATGATTGTTTACTTTCTTCAGGTATTATAGGAAAATGTTATTAAAGTTCTTTTCGTCATCTCTCAGAAAGACTGAAAAGATGTCTAAGGAAACCATCATTTCATTCCCTGAGAGCAATTCTGAATAACTTCTAAAAATAAAAATTAAAGGAACAAAAAAGCAAAAGGGGCGTGGTGAGCTCTCATAAGACAGGCCAGACTCCAAACCCAAAACATGTGTTACTGGTTTTCCTGGAAGGAAGGAAATCACCCTCTTTAGGATGTCAAGGAACAGAAAAAAACCTAAAGCCTCCAAAATTTATCTCAGAAAATGAAAAATAGTGTCCTGCTGCCTCTTCTCCTCTAAATGGACTGATCCAAAATTTGAGATGTGTGGACAGAAAAGGAAGTCAGGAGGCTTTAATATCAAAAAAGCGTCAGTGTCACATAGAAGATGCCAAATTAAAGTTGTTACTTGAACTTCCTTCCTAAACAAACCAACACAAACAAGTCCGAATTTCCTCTCAGAGTGTGCTTGAAATAGCTACAAAAATATATAGAAGCAAAATGCAAAGAAAACCTGGCAGAAATCTCATTGAAAGCCAAATATCAAGTGCAAAACCTAATAGAAATGTGCTTTTTGGGGCTGCAATTATTCCTGCATATGCCATTAGAAAAACATACTTGGCCTCAATATCAGCTTTCTCCCGCACCGCCTGAGCCATCTGTTCAGTCTCAAAATATTTCTTTTTGCCTTTAGCTAAATCTTTGACTGTCTCCTGTAGTTCAGCTTGGATCCTTGTCAGCTGGTCCACACACTGAAAAAAAAAACATTTAGGAAAGAAAATATTATTTTTCTTTGCATCCAAATAATGTTATCATCATTGTTTTGCTGCTTTTTATGGTATTTTATAGGGAAAGATGCAGGCTTCAGGTCATTTCTGGTCAATTATTCATGCAAGTCTTTTAAAACTTATCAGAACACAAAACCTTTTCTCTTCTTTTCTTTCTGCTGCTGTTTAAAGTGTTAGGATAACCCACAAATTAAACAGAAAAGTTCTGAAAGCTATGGATGCAGTAATTAGTTGAAGCCATCAGAATACAACTGGGAAAAATGCAAAGGCAATCTACTGGAAATGATACCAAAAATGATTAATCTTTCCTTCTTTAAAATTTAAAAAATGAGGCAAAAGCTGCCGCACAAAACAAAACACAACAGGAAGAAAAATCATTATATTCAGCAATTCTTCAGACACCCTGCCAGCTTAAGAAAAACCCCACCAAAGTGGGAAAGGATGTGCGCTAAGCAGGATCTAGGTAAGAAAACCAATGTGAATCATCAGTGCCTAGAATTAAAACTCTCTTTAGAAGAGATTACTAAAGATTTTCTTTCACCCAAAGTGGATTAAGCAGGCAGGAGATTGATAGTCCAGTGGATTTCTATTTAATTACAGACATCACAGGCTGGACGTGGTCAGCGAAGGCTCCAGCAGCACCCAGGGGTGAGTTCAAGGAAACCAATTTGCCTTTGAATCCTTCAAAACACCACCCCAAAGGTCCCATATCATCATATCATCTTTTCATATCATCACCACCCCCCTGGCTGCCCTCATTCCAGGTGCTGAACACCCCTGCAAAACACCTCAGCTCCTTCATGACACTAATTATTAATGCATAATTAATGTAACCCCCTTTGGGAGCGCTGCAGGACTGATGGGGTGCTGGGATCCAACAATCTAACGTTGACTTCCCTCTGTTTCACTGCTCAAAAATAACACCCAGCCACCTGGAAAAAGCAAACTGGCAGCCAGCAGGAACTGCTGGTCTTCTCACCACACAATCCCGCTCTCCCTGGAGCTGTCAAACTGCTACAAAGCACAGAAAACTTCCCACCAAAGGCACTGTTTGATGTGTGCACACCAGTAAAGCAATGGCTCCAGAGGTGCATTCCCTGGTTTGGGCAGTGGTGGAAGGCAGAAGTTGGATTTTTGGAGACCTCTGTGTGCATCAGTGAAAATAAAAAGTAAAAAAAAAAAATCTGTATATAATAGATAGCTGACAAAGAGCTCAAAGCCTGTGAAAAGAACCAGGGTTTTGCAATGTCATTGGGGATTTTGATCCCTAAAATGTCCTACCAGCATCAAAAATTAAAATATCAAATAACCCCAGTTGTTAAAACGATCATTTGAGAAGAGTTAAATAATCTTGGTTTGCATCCCTGTAGGATAAAAAATTATCATTAGACTGGATGCCACTTTAGATGGGTATTCCCATGTAACCTTACAAGTATTTTGCTGACTGAATTTTAATTTTGATAAACTTTTGTCTGAATGGAGGTCAGAACAATTATTTCTCTGTCCATTATTTATCTGTTTGGGAATTCAAAGGGAAGGGTGAGAGGCTGCGCTGTGTAAAACAATAAACTGGTTGTGTAGGAAAATTAATCCTGCCAAGGGGATGATAATTCCGTCTTGTAGGAAAAGCATATCACTGTTAGAATACTCTGAACAAGAATACTGCCCTGATAATTGTAATAACTTGTTCTGCTGATTCAGAAGTGCAGGAATAAAGGAACTTCTATGACTTTTAAGAATGTAAAGATCCCACTTCTGCTGCTGACTCATGAACACGGAATTATGACCACTTGCAGAAGAATAAAGTGCAATTATTTACCAGTAAGAATGCCATAAAATTGCCACAGCATTGTTTGGAAAGCTTCACATGAAAATAAAAGTCCACAGGACAATAAAACAGCATTAATAAAGTTAATTTTTCCCTCACAAAACAGAAATTGCACACCTTTCTAGGAGTAGAAAAATTTGTTCAGAAACGGAGAGCTCACATTACAGGAACATCTATTTAAATCTGTAACCAAGTATTTTACAAAAAACTCCTCTAGAACACAGAACCAGGTACGTTCTGGGTCTTTGTTGTCACTTTGTAACAAGGACAGATAAAATGTCTGTTGTTTGGGTTTTTTCTTTTTAATGAATAGGACATCTTCCACTATTCCAGGCTGCTCCAAGCCCCATCCAACCTGGCCTTGGACACTCCCAGGGATCCAGGAACAGCCACAGCTGCTCTGGGCACCTCTGCCAGGGCCTGCCCACCCTCATAAATGACTTTCAAATGCAACAAGCAATTAAATTAATATCCAGCTCACTGGAACTACACTATTTTCTCTGCAGGGACAATTAAAGACAATTAAAGAGATAATTAAAGCAGCTTTTGGAGCATTTAGCTGTGATAGTGTTACAGGAGGTGGCTGGGCAGTCTCCACTCTCCACCCTGGAGATTGCTCAAGCCATTCCTCCATGTTTCAAATGGATTTTTTCTCAAAATCAGAACTTTTCCTAACAAAAACCACTTGCAGTGTTCACTGCAAACCCAATGCAATGCGATTTCTACAGCGCAGTGTGAGATTTGCTGGGATACATTTGACCAACTGATATAATATTTTTAGGAGACTCAGTTCCAAGCAGTTTCAATTTGAGATACAGCTCAGAATTCTGATCTCTCTCCAACAAGCTGGATAAGATGAAGAGTACTTTAAAATCAATCTTATACCTATAAGAGGAAGAGTACTTACATATTTTAGAAGTGCCACACTAAAAGATTTCAAAAAGCATCTTTTTCCTCAATAACAATGACAATAGTTTAGAGGATTTCTTAAAGCACAAATACCTTCTTCAGCTGCTGCTCCTTAAAGCACCGGACACTCCTGGCTGGCTCAGAAATTAAGTTTTTGTAGTTCTCACAGATGTTGAGTCGGGACTGGGCCACCTGCATGGTGCCTTCTAAGAGTGATTTCCAAACTGAGTACATGCTCCTGAAATAATGGAACACAGAGAGGGTGTGGGAGGGAAGGAAGAAAGGCAGGTGAGGTGTTCCACTGAAAATCTGGATTTAAAGACTCTCCTGAACCGGAAAGGATCCTCCATGAGGATCAGAGTCCAGCTCCTGGGCTGGTTTAGGTGACAGCAGCACATATTTTTCCCAGGACTGCTTTTAAAACTAAATTTAAAGCAAAATCCTTTAGGCTGAACCAGCAAATATCTCCACTTTTAACAAAACCTTTAATGGAAGTTAGACCAAAAATAAAGATTTTTCCTGCCTGTTCCTCTCTTGTGATTCAACTTGCTACCAAACCTTTTGGGTTGAGCACTTGGGGATGGGTAGGGAGGGGTTTGGAGAAGATCTCGGGCACTGTGGGATCTCATGGGTGTTATGGGAGTGTTTTATGTACACTTGAGACTGATAATTCAGTTTATTTCTTTCTAAACACAACCAACGTGAGGGTGCTGAAAGTCCCAAACACAAATCTGTCAATGTCTTCCTGCTTGAAATAAAACTTGTGGAAATACAAAGAAGACATAAAAACAAAACATCTGAAAGCTTATTCCAAATATTTAAGAGGTGCTGTTCAAAGGCTTGCAGCAACCGAGTTATTTCTGGTTTCATGTTTTATCCACCTTTCATGCTAATGAAATAAAGTTTTGTAAACAACTGTCTCCTGCTTCGCCTCCTCCCTGCTGTCAGATGTGATCTTCACAAAGAACAATCTCATAAAATGAGATCTCTTCCTCCCTTTTCCTGTGAAACAATCCACACACTTATCCCTCTAGCCTTACAGTTATCTACTAAAATCTATATTCACATACAGGCATTAATACCCAAACAGATGCAAATTACAGTTGTGGTCCTGTCAAGCTGTTTTGTTTCTCCCATCTTCCTAAATATTCAAGTCATAAACATCCATTTAAGACTAATCTCAGGAAAACAAAGCTTCTCTTTTAACTGGCAACGCTCTTGTACAAAGGAAAAAGAAAAATTAGCTACAGAAAAGCAGTGATTCATTGTTAAGTAAAATAATGACACAAATTGAAATGATAAATACAGCAATTTTGAGATATCCAACTAGTAAATTACCTATAATCACTTCGTTCCTCAGCTCGTATTCCAAGCCAGTCCTTCTTTAAGTATTGGCTAGCCAACTTCTGAATGCTCTGTTAAAAGAAGGGGAAAAAAATAGTTTAAAAAAAAAGGTAATTAAAATACCATTTCTGCTCTTACATCAGACAAATGAAAACCCAAGGAAGCCAACACTCTTCAGCTCAGCAAATGCACAAATTCCCACACTCAGAGGTGGCAATGTTGGAAGGCAAAGGGCTGAATTTGGTGAGAACCCCAATCTGTATTTCTGTGGATCAGGACAGGGGCTCCCAGAATCCAGGAAACATCTGGATCATCACCAGGAAACATCTGGAGCCCACCCTGCCATGCCCAGCTCGGACCATCCAAGGCTGCAGGAGCTCTGCTGCTCCCAGGGCCCATTATCCAGAGCATTACACCAGACAAGAGATCGACAAATGCAGCTCATCTTTAATTATTAATGTTAATTGCACCCTTCAGTCCCTGAGTTTCTTTTTGCACGGCCTCAGGAAATCAATAACAACATTTTCATACTCAAGGTCAGAAAGCAGCAGGGTTTCATTTATAACCACACAGGGAAGGGGAGCTGCTCCACACCGACCCCTCCTCTGGCTGCTGATCCCATTTTCCTCAATATATCCATATACATCCCATTTGCTTCAATATATATCCCATTTTCCTCAATATATCAATATATATCCCATTTTCCTCATTATATCCATATATTTTCCATTTTCCTCAATATATCAGTATATATGCCATTTTCTTTAATATATATCCAATTTCCTCGATATATCAAATATATATCCCATTTTCCTCAATATATCAGTATGTACCCCATTTTCCTCAATATATCAATATATATCCCATTTTCTTCAATATATATGCCAATTTCCTCAATATATCAAATATACATCCCATTTTCCTCAGTGTATCAATACATATCCCATTTTCCTCAATATATATCCCAGTTTCCTCAATCTATCAATATATATCCTATTTTCTTCACTATATCAATATATATTCAATTTTCCTCAATATATCAACATATGTCCATTTTTCCTCCATATATCAATATATATCCCACCTTCCTCAATCTATCAATATATATCTCATTTTCCTCAAGATATCAAATATACATCCCATTTTCCTCAATCTATCAATATATATCCCATTTTCCTCAATATATAGCCCATTTTCCTCATTATATCCATATATAAGCCAATTTCCTCAATATATCAATATATATCCCATTTTCTTCAATATATATGCCAGTTTCCTCAATATATCAAATATATATCCCATTTTCCTCAATGTATCAATATATATCCCAATTTCCTCAATATATCAACATACATCCCATTTTCCCATTTTCCTCAATATATATCACATATCCTCAATATATCAATACACATCCAGTTTTCTTCAATGTATATATCCCATCTTCCTCAATATATCAGTATACATCCCATTTTCCTCAATATATCAATACATATCCCATTTTCCTCAATATATATCATCCCAATTTCCTCAATATATCATCCCAATTTCCTCAATATATCAATATATATCCCATTTTCCTCAATATATATTCCATTTTCCTTCAATATATCAATACATATCCCATCTTCCTCAATACATCAATATATATCCCATTTTCCTCAATATATATTCCATTTTCCTTCAATATATCAATACATATCTAATTTTCCTCAATATATCAAAACATATCTAATTTTCCTCAATATATCCATATATATCCCACTTTCCTAAATGCATCAGTACATATCCCATTTTGGGGACATGGGTTGGTGGTGGGACAACCGCTGGACTCCAAGTCCTTGAAGATCCTTTGCAACCCAAACCATCACCAAAAAACACCTCCAGCTTTTGCATGTTAGTCTACACAGCAAAGAAGTGGAGTTCTGGGTGAAAATTCCCTCTCCAGCTAAGAATCTATGCCCCAGGAGTATTTTGGAAGAGCAATCCTGAGGAAGAGCCTGCGGTGAGACATCTTTGCCCAGTGTCATTTATTGACACTTTCCATACCATGTTCAAGATGCAACAACCTTTGAATTACCCCTAGAAAAAATATCAGGAGTAGCTCAAACAGCACAAGATTTTACTCATGTCTCACAGCCCACACAGTGGTTGAAATTTATATCCAAGCTATGATTTGATCAATGTGTTCACAGAGAAAAATTAAACGTTGCTAATAGATCACTAGTAGCAAAGTCATGCTCCCTCATATTTTCTTTTAAAAATGCGAATTCCATTAGGTAGCTGTTAAAAAATCCCAGCTAAAAGGAAAAACAGCATTTCCTTTAACCCTGGCAGAGTGATTTGTGATGGGATTTGGAGCTTTATGAGATGCCTCCACCTGGTGCTAATTCCATGTTTCCACCATTTATTCTTCAGACTCCAAGATCTGCCTCAAGATGCTGAACACACATATCCCAACAGGAAAAAAAGCTCACTGGCAGCTGAGGACAAGCTCTGCCAAAATTAAGATGCAGAAAAAGTCACAAGAAGGATAAATAAAGCTATTTTTGCCCAGAGAAATCCTATCACTGATGTCAGCAAATAAACCATAAACCCAGCGGGATTAACCATTTATTTCCAAACTGAGTGAGCTCAGCAACAGAACCACTCAAAAAAGTGAAGAGAATAGGGAGGATAAAAGAATCATGGAATATCCTGAGCTGGAAGGGACCCACAGGATCGCAAAATCCAACTCCTGGCCCTGAGAGCATTGTCCAAACACTCCTGGAGCTCTGGCATCCATGAAAAAATCAGCACAACTTCACACACACTCAGATTTGTAATTCCCAGGGCTGCAGCTCCTATTTGATGTTTTCTATCACCAGACCTCACCTCAAGTCTATTTATTGATATTATCTAATAAAGCCAGTTGTGACAGGTATTGGGGAGGAAAAAACCTTAAAATATTTGCTGTAATACTTATAAAAGGGACCACCACTAGAAAAGGAAAGAGGGAGATGACCCAAATTAAAAGATCATTGTTAGAAGACTTTTAAAGTCATATGAATGATACTTCCCAAAGCAGTTTTAAGGTTTTTATCTGATATAACAACTGAGATGTGCTGATGACAGCAGGTGCCCACAACACCTATTACTGACAGCAGGAAGCATGACAGACACAGCTGATGTAACACTGAGTTTTGGGACTATCAGGCAGCCAAATTCAGGGCTGCTTTTCATTTAGGTGGTTTCGGTATCTTGCATCATTTTGATCCCTTCTCTTTTAGCACAGCAGCTTTTTGACATGATTTTTTCTTTTTCTCATTATTTTGTTTGCTAAGTCCTCTTCTGGCAGGCAAACACCCCACAACGAAGAGGCTTCAGTATCTCTCTTTACTTTGCTTCTTGTCTGGGAAAAGCAAGGTTACTCCCAATTAAACTGACTTCATGGGAAGTGTGGAAGCCACTTTTACTAATCAACAGCTGCAAATTAACACTCTCCATTAACAGCTAGAAAAAGTCACAGTTTCATTATGTATTAATTCTTGTTATCAGACCCATCCATTGCTTATGTGCAAAAGAGCTTTGCTTTATTTTACTTTTAAATGGGAAAAAAGTGTTGGGAATGTTGCACTTTGTCACTATTGTGAGGTGCAGGCACTGTGGAAAATTCTGTTTTATTTCAGTACTGCTGGTTCTTCCAAAATAAATTTGACAGCTACACCAAGACTCTCCTGCCACTGCAAAAACAGCCTTTTGACTGATATCAGATATTTTCAAACCCATATTTTAGCTGTGAGAGAGCAAGACTGTATGGGCCATTCTCTGATGATCCTTGTGGGTCCCTTCCAGCTCAGAATATTCTGTGAAATCAATGAAGCAATCTGTGAGGACTGGCTGAGGATGAAGGGCAATTGTCACACAGAGACTCCTCAAAAAAAAAATAAAGGACAAAAATCCCCCCCACACACAAAACGCAGAATGTCTGCATTTTGAAGAATGCTCCTACTACAAAAATGAAGAAATGAGATGTATCCAAACCAAGAAATTTCAGGCAGTTCCCTGGTGCCCTTGGCTTTTTTCTCAAACCAGTGAGATCTGACCCAACTTCAGGGAGCCTCACTCAGACACAGCTACTTGAGGCCAAAAATTCAGGAGGGAGCTTTATCCATCACACAGATGTTTGCCTCACAAGCTTCAAGAGTAACTTGGAAGAGATTTTACACCCTCGCCAATCTCTTGGAAACATTTGGACAGGGAGAAAGGAGCAGCAAATGCAATACAGCCTGTGAGGTGAGAACTCTGGTTCTTGAATCCAGCAGAACCATTCAGTGTCAGTACTGAACTCTGGGATAGTGATTATTTCAAGTGACATTCTATTTACCAGAGCTGGATTAAATATTTTAATGAGAATGAAGGGACTCGGGCAGGGATTCCAGGCAGGATGTGGCTCAGCTGGCATCACAAGCTCTGTCAGACACAATTCCTGCGCTGGGAGCTCACACAGGGTTTTAGGCAGCAGCCCCATGGTCAAATGAAAATGAAAACAATCCCTGGAACAGGCAGCACATGGACTTTTCCAGTGCCTCCTGGCACTTCCCAAAAGGTGCCCTGACTGCTGATCTGCACTTTGACATGGTTAATGAGAAATAAAAGAGGTTCACCTGTGCCTGCAGCATCAATTGCAAAATTCCCTGGAAATGTTAGGAAAGGCTGGTTATTTAAGGTGAAGCGGCATCTCTAACCATGCTGCTTCTCCTTCCTCAAGATGGGATTTTCCTTCCCACTATCAGATGACTCCAAGAAAATATGGAGTTTCATTCATTCATTTATCCATTCACGATTTTGTTCCAAGCTGCTTCATTTCTCTTTTTATTTTCAGATATTTGAAGCATGACAAGAAAGCAAAGAAAACAAAGTGGGAAGCTAAAAAATTCATGTACAGCAGTTAAATATCACCTCAGGCACTCCTGCAATCAGGTTTAGCAAAGGAAACGTCAAAGCTCCTCTCATTCACTTTGTTCATTTGTTAAAACTGTTGCTTTATTTGCAGCATCCTAATTCTCTCCAAAACCACCTGAATGAGATATAATTTAACTTTTCTTCTCCCAGCCCTTCTTCTAAAAAAAATCTGGCACTAAGTTTGTCCCTTTTTTCCAAAGGTTTCACAGCTTTCAAAGACAACACTCACAGGGTTAAGACAGGAAATGATCAGAGGATAAATCCACCGCAGCCAAGCTGACTAGACCTAGAGCCAATTCAGATTTATTCATCAAAATATCCTCTAACCTGTTATATTCCTGACCTTTCATCAGGCCAGGATCCATAGCTAACCTAGGGATTCATATTCTGTATTACTTGGCACAAAACCATTGTTGGAAGTTTCTTTCTCTGCCTTATTATGAGTCTCCCTTATTATGAATACCCTGACAGATTTTAAGTAATAGAACCATATTTCACTAAGCTTCCAACTGCTTTTTCTCTGAATTCTCCTGTCTTTGGCTTCCAAATTTCAGGATATCAGGCATCAAGAAAAATTAATTGTAATCTCCATGATGCGGCACCATAACTTAATCACAGATACTTCCAATTCTGAGCAGGTTACCAACCAGAATAAATCCAGTTACACCAACCAAGCTCAGTATTCATGTAGAGAAATTATTTTCACTTCCTAAATGATGTATTTTAAATTGCTACACTAACGATATGTTGCTATTTGGAAACATTCCAGGTTATTTTGAAGGTCTTTTGCTAAATGACTCCTTTAAAAATGCCTGTGTTGATGTTCTTATTGCACCATCCAGTAATTATACAGGGAGTGTATTTCAGGCAGCCTGAAGTTTAGGGACTCTCTTCTCACAACCTTTAGCTCTACAACCCCTGAGGAAGTACAATAATCCAAGCAAATAAAAATCCCCCAGCTTTCCAGACACCCAGTGAGGAAATCTGAGTAAAATTCCCCCCATCTTTGAGCGTGAAAGTTGGAAAACGGCTGAAGATTGATTTTATTCCTCAAAATACAAGGAGCTCCTGTTTAAACCATCTAAAATTATTCCTTCCTATACTTGAAATAACTTCTCCTAGATTGTGAAGCTGTTCTACATAAACGCAGAGTTCTTTTTCAAGAGTTGGCTTTCTTTAAGTCCCTAAGAAACTGTTAGAAAACCTCAGGAAGGGGCAGAGCCTCAGGTTGTGTTACAAGATATCAGGAGGTTTCCACCACATCACTTCTCCCTGGAGCCAAAGGCACATTAGCAGCCCTGGACAAGAAGTTTGTTTGTCTTTTGGTTCAGAAGTTGGTGCTTCCTGAGCAAATCCCATTCCTAATAGATAAACCAAAGTCCTGGATCACATTTCAGATGGGGAACCACTGCTTTACACTGCTCCTTATAAACCAGATTTCTTTTCCACCCTATTGCACTAGACCATGTCATTTTTGGCTGAGGTAATTTTTAACTTTTAGGTAAACTTTTAACAACTTTGGACCTTGATCTTTAGATGGATCAAAAGCTTAAAAATAGGAAAATTCGTGAGGCTCCACAAAGCCAAGTGCAAGGTCATGCACATGGGTCAAGGCAATGACAGGACATAGGGAATGGATTCCCACTGCCAGAGGGCAAGGATAGATGGGATATTGGGAATTCCTGGCTGTGAGGGTGGGCAGGCCCTGGTACAGGGTGCCCAGAGAAGCTGCAGCTGCCCCTGGATCCCTGGAAGAGTCCAAGGCCAGGTTGGACAACCCGGGATAGTAGGAGGTGATTTTTAAGATCCCTTCCTGAAATTAACACTGAAGAGAGTGAAGTCATGGCAAACAACCTCTTTTCCTCCATGTCTGATCCCGGTCTGACTGCCAGTGCTAATTCAAAGTGAAGTTTCTCAGGACACACATACAAAACGCCACCCAAATCCCACAGAGATGGCACAGCAGCGCTCCTGCCATTGCCCCAAAGAGGAACCACCTCGGGGACACCAATGCCACATCCCTGCTCTGTCTCACACCTCAGCTGAGGCAGGACATGGGGGACACGTCTGTCTCCTCCTCACCACCGTTTCCTGCTGGTTTTAGGGATCCCAGCCAGAAGCATCCCTTTAATGGGAGTCTGGAGGAACTCCTGGGGGGTTTTAACCAGCACTGCTGTCAGGTACAGGGGTTTTCTTCTCCGTTTGAGCTGCTAAGAAATAGCACTTCCAACAAGCACCAAACTGACTCTAAGGACTCCTGGAATGCCGATTTTCCCTTTCCCCCCACCCAAAGGGAAGCTCTGTGTTGCTGGACAGAAGGACAGACAACAGGATTATGATGTGGAGCCTTGGGGAAAAGGAAAGCCCCAGTTAGGACTAAAAAAAAAAAAGTGTAGTTTCTCAAATTCTCACCTTCCCCATAATTACCTCCACGAGTTGTGTTTTGCTGAGTGAAACCAAAACCAGACACTTCCCAGTTTTGTAACACGTGAGGTGCACAGCAATAATTTCCAAATTTCCTGTAATTCAGATCTTGGGTGGCTGATGAAGGATGGCAAAAACCTCACCTTCCACAGTATTTTTTGGCTGGAGAACACTGTGCAGCCACTGCTCTACTAAACAGAAGGATCAGGATGGGATCTCCTCAGCAAAGCCTGAACTATGGACTAAAAATCCATATTAACTAGTTCACTTGCCTCATGGAACCAGTTCAAAACGTTTGAACTAGCTCAAGAAGCAGGGAAGCACTGGAAGAGCTACAAAGGGAATGTCAGAGCAAACCAGGAATGCTGAGTGACCTCTGAGTCTTGTTTCAAACAGCTACAAAGTTGTATTTAAGACCAACAAGTGGTGGCTGCAACAACTTGCAGCCACCACTTGTTGGTCTTAAATACAACAGCCTTTTAGCAATGGTTCTCTCATCCTCACTGTAGGACTTGGCACTGACCATAACAACAAACCATAATTAATAAACTACAGCATGTGTAGGTGTTTTTTTTTTTTTTTTTTAATAATGCCATTTAGGAGGATTCAATTTCTAAATATTTACTATTCTGAGAGAAACCTTTCTGAATCTGTTTCATTCTCCACAGTGCTTGAAGCTGCTCTGTGGGAGTCTGCAGGAATTCGTCTGTCTCCTCCTCACCACTGTTTCCTGCTGGTTTTAGGGATCCCAGCCAGAAGCATCCCTTTAATGGGAGTCTGGAGGAACTCCTGGGGGGTTTTAACCAGCACTGCTGTCAGGTACAGGGGGTTTTACTTCTCCGTTTGAGCTGCTAAGAAATAGCACTTCCAACAAGCACCAAACTGACTCTAAGGACTCCTGGAATGCCGATTTTCCCTTTCCCCCCACCCAAAGGGAAGCTCTGTTGCTGGACAGAAAGACAACAGGATTATGATGTGGAGCCTTGGGGAGAAGGAAAGCCCCAGTTAGGACTAAAAAAAAAAAAAGTGTAGTTTCTCAAATTCTCACCTTCCCCATAATTACCTCCACGAGTTGTGTTTTGCTGAGTGAGACCAAAACCAGACACTTCCCAGTTTTGTAACACGTGAGGTGCACAGCAATAATTTCCAAATTTCCTGTAATTCAGATCTTGGGTGGCTGATGAAGGATGGCAAAAACCTCACCTTCCACAGTATTTTTTGGCTGGAGAACACTGTGCAGCCACTGCTCTACTAAACAGAAGGATCAGGATGGGATCTCCTCAGCAAAGCCTGAACTATGGACTAAAAATCCATATTAACTAGTTTACTTGCCTCATGGAACCAGTTCAAAACGTTTGAACTAGCTCAAGAAGCAGGGAAGCACTGGAAGAGCTACAAAGGGAATGTCAGAGCAAACCAGGAATGCTGAGTGACCTCTGATTCTTGTTTCAAACAGCTACAAAAGTTGTATTTAAGACCAACAAGTGGTGGCTGCAACAACTTGTAGCCACCACTTGTTGGTCTTAAATACAACTTTTGTATTGTGGTTCTCTCATCCTCACTGTAGGACTTGGCACTGACCATAACAACAAACCATAATTAATAAACTACAGCATGTGTAGGGTTTTTTTTTTTTTTTTTTTAATAATGCCATTTAGGAGGATTCAATTTCTAAATATTTACTATTTTGAGAGAAACCTTTCTGAATCTGTTTCATTCTCCACAGTGCTGCCACTGAAGCTGCTCTGTGTTATTCCCTGGAAGTGCCTCCAGCAGGTCAGCATTTCCTATTCTGTGGGAACTTCTTAATTAAAGGTTCACATGATTACAAAGCACTGACACAGCTCCCGCTCCATGGAGCACAAAGCTGATTTTTTTCCCACCCTAAAACATCTGGCAGATAACTCTGAAACTGGTTGTGCTTCACGTAATATTTATTGATCAGTTTGTAACAGTGGGAGTGTTACAAACTGTGAAGTTTATCATGATGAAGTTTTAAAATGAATTTTGAATTTGGTAATTAGCTTTTGAGCTTGGTCTATCTTTAGAATATGGAATCTGCAATTAAGTCAGGTTTTGGCATGAATTTAATAGTGTACATCATAATATGAGGTAAAAAATAAAAATCAACCCGAAAATGCAATGCCATATTTTTAAGGATTTTGGTACATTTTGTCTGTCTGGACAAGCTTACATGAACAAATTTTGCTCTGAAAGCACCACCACTATTCAGAATTCACTACTTACTAATTAAATAATTTTTTAATTCCCATTTCTTGTCCATTCTGTTCAACACTAACCCCTAAAAGTCTACTTTAAGCCCTGCTGAAATCAACCCCTCTAATAGAAGATGATAATAAAAATTGTGCACAGCAGCCAGTTTCTACAGCTTCATAAACTTACGTAGTTTGAGACTAAATAGCAAAGCCCTTTTTCATCCAATATTTCAGGGAAGACATATTGGCATGGAAAAGGATTTCTGGGATGCTGCAGCCGCTCATTCCAAGTGTCACTGGTCCCACCACAATGACTCAACCTGCCTCACAACCACCACCACAGGTTTCAGCTACTCTGTTTTCTCCCAGAAACTTGTCCTTGATGCCAGTGAGCTCTAAGGTCCCTTCCAACCCAACCCATCCCATGATTTCATGAGGAAAGGTTTGCCGCTGCTCACCGAGTTACGATCAGATCACTACAATAATTAAACGCAGCACAAACTCTACAAAAGCCAGGGAATTTAATCCCTCACCTGACAATCTGGGTTTGTTCTGAACCCCTAAATCTGCACGAAAAGTACAGTTAGAAATGTCAAGGGCAGAAGACAAAGAGACCTAAACTTCTGAAAAACAAATGAAGATGATTCACCTTGGCTGGACAACTCTTCCAGCTGCACAAACAACCAAGAGCTCCCTGGAAATCAGGGAGACAAGAGTGCATGCTTCCATCCGCCAAGGAATTTTGGCACCACCATGCAGTTACGGAAAACAGAGGTTTGGACTTCCTACATGAAACAGCTGGATTGATCAGGCAGCTTGAGGAGGAGCAGAGGAAGAACACAGTTGTACCTAACATTTTCAGCATTCTCAGTCAGCAGACACCAAAGCCACGTTATTCTTCTGGTTGGTAAAGTTTGAGACTTGATGCAGGAAAAGGGACTGGAGAACTCATCATTTCAGGGGAAAAGAAGAAGAAAGACTTTATTTGTTCCTGGATGAGGGGAATTCCTGCTAAGTATTTTTTAGGAAGAATACCCATTCATAGAAGAGCATAAAAAATGGTGGGATTGTGTCCAGCAGGGAAATACAGAAGAAAGGGGTAACCTCACAAAACTTCAGGAGAAATTTGAAGCCATTTCCTCTCCTCCTGTCCCTGTTCCCCCCTGGCTGTCCCCTCCTGGCAGGAGCTGTGCAGAGCCACAAGGTCCCCCCTGAGCCCCCTTTTCTTCAGGCTGAGCCCCTTCCCAGCTCCCTCACCCTTCCCCAGCTCCATTCTCTGCCTTGGACACGCTCCAGCCCCTCATTGTCCTTCCAAAAGTGCCCCCAGGACTGGAGGTGCCTCAGCAATGCCAACACAGGGAACGGAATTTGGTTTGGATTCTGTTGGGCTTGTTTTGGATTTCAGGGTTTTTTTTTTTGGAAAGATGTCATTAAAACAAATCCCTTTTAGATCCTTGAAAACCCTAGAACTCTTTGAGGGCTTTTTTCCCCATAGGAAGAAGTACACAGTGCCCACAGTAGCAGGGAAGGCACAGGAAGGTTGCCATGAGAAGATCCCAGGGGAATGTGGCACATCAGAACCACCATTAATAATTCAGCTGGGTCTAGAGGAGATCACTGATACTGACATTCCCAGGCAAGGGGGCTCCAAAGCTCACATCCAGTGATTCCCAGGGATCACAGCCTTTGTAATTCCCTTAATTTACCACAAAAATCTGCCACCTTTCCAAAACTTCACATTAACCCTGAAGCAATAACTTAACAACAAAACTACCTAGTGCACAGCACATTCCTTAGCACCTCATATATCCTAGAGGACACAGGATGTGACATCCTCATTCCTTTAGCTGAACCTTTAAAGCACTGCCTTATATTTCCAGGGATTTGCCATGGTTTTGTTTTGTCCTTTATAAATCAAACAATAGAAGATACTCAAAGCAAAATTTAAGGCTGTAGAACACAGTTATGCAAACAATACAAAATTTTAAGTAACATTTTAGCCATCTTAAAGGGCCTTTAATAGCATTTGATATAGTAAATTTGCTGTTTTACAGTATGGTAGTACTTTAAATCAAGGATATTATTTTTTAGAAAAAAACCCCTCTATTTTCAACAGGACAGAAAAGCTGGCAGCAATAATGCAAAGATGCTAAAGGTTGTGTTCATGTTCAAACATCTGTAGAAAAAAAGAAACCCTTCCACAACTCAGGATACAGGTGCCAAAGCACTCACTAAGGGGAAAAACAGTCTATTAGAAAGCAATTTTTCTCTGAAGTCAGAAGACAAGCCAACCCTACAAGAGCTGCCAAGAACATCAGAGTCCAACTCAGTTTGACTTTGTTCACATGGAAAAAAAAAAAAGAAAAAGAACAAGAAATTCCTTCCTGCTCAGTTAAGAAGGAATTTAACAGGAACAGTTCAGAAAAACAAAAAATCATCATTATGAATGTCAACAGAAAGCACAGACAGAGAAGGAAAGCTTGTCTTAAAAACCGCGTTAATTCAAGCTCAATGTTTGCTAAGCACAGGTCCACCCAGAGGAAGGCTTTTTTAGAGGTTTGTCCATCATTTCCCACGTGCAACTCCTGGAATTGGTGTTATCAGACAAACAGAACGAGGCAGAAAAGGCAGCAAGGCCGGGGGAAAGGAACCATCTGCTCCGCACGGCGCCGACACAATGGGGAAGGGCCGCGCTCTGGCAGCTCGGCGCTGGGAAGCATATGGATCATTTCCTCTCAACTGGGCATCTTCTGCCTTCCCCCACCTCGGGGCACAGCCCTCCCAGCCCCGTGGGGTTTGGTGGGAGCTCTGGGGTGCTGCAAACCAAGGCACGGAGCAGCGCAGGGGGGTTCTGAAGGAGGGTGCCATCTCCTCAGATGGGTGCCTTGGCAATTTTCCTGCTTTCGGAATGGATTGTGGGCTAATTTCTCACCAGAGATAGGAAATGTCCTCCTATTCTAGGTTCAAAATTGGAAAATCCCCAAACTGCTTCCAAGGCAGGTCCCAAAAAAAGGGAAGGAATAAAAAAAAAAAAAGGATAACTGAAGTCCTAGCAAACTAAAATTATCTGGACCAATTTGCTTGGGTTCTTATCCTTAAAAAAGCAAAGGCTCAAATCCCAGCAAACTAAGATTATTTGGACCAAATTTCTTTGGGTTCTTATTTTTAAAACAGCAAAGGCAATCTTTAATTTGTGTATTTACTGATATTTACAAGAGAAACTCTTGAGCCACAAGTTTACTCGTATATTAATGAAATAAACCAGAGAAGCCTGAAATTCCAAGTCCATGCTGCTAACAAATATATTTTAACATAAAATTAGCCAAGAACAGGGCTGAAATGAGGTCCTTGGAAACAGGTTTGTATTTCACACACGAGGGTTAAGAGACAACCCCTTGGGTGGTTCTGTCCAGCTTGTTTAGAACAAGGTTTTGCTACAATGATAAATGGAAGCTCTCCATTACGGTTCCGGATCAGCAAATTAAATGAGATAAATGCAGACTGCAGCAGATTTTTCTGCTCTGGTTTCTGGGAGCACCAGTGCCCTGGGTATGGTCAGCACTCTGTAACATCAGGCCAGGCAGAGGGACAGAGACCAAAACCCCCCAAAATCAAGTACGGCAACAGCAACTCAAGTCTGAGGCAAAAAACGGCACACAAAGGTTAACATAATGCAAATGAAGTGAGCCCAGGAGAGAATGAGACCATGCCAGTCCCCACCACACCGATCCCAGCACATCAGCACCTTAATTTAATCCCAGATTACACAGCAGGTACATGAAGCTGCACTATTCACCCTGCAGCACATTGAGCATAAGGTATCCAAAGTCAAGCCCTGATGAGTACTGAGAATTCCTATTTTGTACCAAGCAACTTCCACTTTGCAGAGATCAGTAGATATTATTTTTAATCCTTGGATCTAAAAAAATACAAGGGGAAAAAAATATCCACAACTTCCATGGACAAGTATCAGCAACTACAAGGTTATTCCAACAAGAAGAGCCCTGCACAAGAAAGCCACAAATTATTCCTACTAAAAATAAAGCAGATGAGCTGGAGGGAAGGGGAAAACTGCAGATTTCAGTCTTAAAATAGAAATAGTATTATCCAAAGGGTTCTGTGAAGCACACTCACAGGGTGAGCAGGGAGAAGTAAAGTGGGAAGGCTGAAAGTTTTTAGGAGAAAACAATGACATTTAACACTCATATCCCAAGAGATGCTGTGTAATGAAGTTCCCCCAAAGTGAAGAGCCCTTGGAAAAACAGGTGAGTTTGATGGCAAAAAGGGAACACACAGAATAATGTAGAGAAAAATGAATCCACACTTGAACCCTGTAAAAATGAATCCTGCAATTCAGGAAACTGTGCCACTCTTCAGACATGAATTCAAAGCAATATAAAACAAATACAGGTCTAAACCCTGAATAATATCCTTACAACAGTGGGAATAAACAAAAAAACCCCAGCTATTACATCTGGTCATCCAAAATATCTCCCAGTGACTGTATGTATATATTTATTATATTTAAGTATATATTAATATTTATATTTATATATCTGAAGCAGCTGCACATTGACAGGAGGTGAAATAGTCCCATCCAAGAATATCAGCAACATATTTAACAAATATTTTCTTTTCCAGACAAATGCTTGACAGGCTATCATTAGAAATGTCTCCTAACTCTTTAATTTTATAACATTTCTAGAAGAGCCAGTGGAGTCAGTTCCTACAGACATTGTTTTGCACTTTATTTCTGGTTCTTGGCCTTTGTACATCTCCAGGCAAGTGGAGCCCCTCATTCTCTGGCATCTGAAAACCCAGGACTTCATTAAATTAGTAAATTAGTACTAATTTACTAAATTAGTAGTTGTTTCACTGGAAGGTGTCTATATAATTCCTAAGTCACTCATATAAGCACCAAGAATACTGGAATTACACCAAGATTACTGAAATCTAGTAATATGCAATTGCTTTCCTCCCTTCCCCAGCATTACATTTTTTCCCAGGAAACACTATATTTATTTTAAACATTATATTTAATAACTAAGGTGGAAGAACACTAAAAAGTCAGCAAGTCACAAGCAAATTCAACAAAAAAGGAATTTAAGAACAACAAGATTTGCAAAAAAATCCTGTTGTTCGCTTTCTGCTTCCCGAAGGTTTTTCTCTATTCACAAGACACTAAAGGTCTAAGAGAGCTGAGCAAACTCTTATATTTAGGTAGCAAGACAAAGCATTAATTAATAGATGACAAAGTCATCTGGTTCTGGATTCTCTGCCACTCTTCAAAGGAAAATCATTTCTAAGCTCAATCTCGGCCTCACGGAGAGCCCTGAAAGGTTAAACAAAACCCTCTTCAGTCAAAACGCTTACAACCCTTAAGACAGCAGGCTATAAATTATTAAGTAGCTTGTCTAATTGCTTCATGATGGCATCCAAAGATTCCAGTCCCCCTACCCCCATCCCAAGACGCAATTCCAGCTGGATGCACTTTCACCACAGACCATTATTCACCAGAGTCCGCTCTAATGTTAAAATGAGGTACCAGAGGTCAGGCTCCTAATCAGAAAACAAAGAGTGAGATTCCCATACCCACATAACATCCTAAATCTCGGAGCTCCATCAGCAAGCTGACAACTGGAAAACCTAGGAAACCCCATCAATAAGTAATGGCAAAAAGGATCAGATTGCACTTGACAGCCTGGCTTTAAATCCTCCAAATTCAGTCATATCTGGAGAAATGCTCCTGTAAACACTGCACTGATCCATGGCTGTAAATCTGAAACTTGGGCTATGAATTAGGCAACTTCCAGGTCGTCACTCAGGGGGTGAGAGCATAAAAAGTGAAATCAATCCCCAGTTATTACAGGAGAGATAAACAAAGCAGGAAAAAGATCAGCAAAAGATTAAAAAAATATGTCCAGTTCATCAATGTGCCCCCATTTTCCAATTCACTGGTTTGCTGGGTTTGAAAACACCACATCTCAGGTAGAGAAAACACACCTTCAATGGCTCAGGGTTTACAAACCATAGCAGGGGTAGCAACTCAAACAAAACAGTTTTTTAACTGGGTTATGGTTACAGCACTCATATTTTTATCAAATACATATATAAAAACATCCATTCACACAAAATGAAAAGGGATCTGCAAATTTTAACTGCTGACACAGGAAGACTCAGCTTTAAACTTCTTAATTTACAGACTTTCAATATTTATTCCTTGCTGCCTATAAGGACATTATTTTTTATTCCAGCGAAACACAACTGCCTGATTTTAATGTTCTCCCTGGGCAATGGATCCGTGGCAGATTCTTTGGCAGGTATTCCAAGCTTGTTTTAAACCAGCACTGCTGACTGACAGCTACACGAGGGACACATCAGCCTCTTCCTGAGCAGCTCCAGACCAAACTCCATAATCATTCCAGTAATATTCCAAAGCTGATACCACTGGCACGTAAATCAATCACAGTAACCTACAACGTTCACCAGAAGCATTTCCAAGTGATTGCCAGCTAAGGGAAATAAAAGAGCAGGAGGAGCTCTGGACCCAATCCATGGGACACACGCACCAGGAATGAGCCAGAAGCCAAACAAGGTAGGACAAAGTCCGTGGTGGATGTTCTTGTCTCAGGAATGGAATTGTAATTGCTGACTGACAGAAACTCCCCTCTCTCATCTGCTGCCACCAAACAGCAAAGCAGCAATGCCACGGCCACTGTGGAACTGAGAAAGGGCTCAAAAGCACAGATAAAATAATAATAATGTGCTTTAGGTCAATGCAGCTCTTACCTTGAACTGCTCTGGGAAAGAGAAATGCCGGGGAAGAATAAACCCGTATCTTTCTGGGTCATAATTCAGTGGTGCTTACTTGGCCAAACTTTGGGCAGTTGTTTTTTACTGTGGGCAGTAAAAGATATAAATATGAAAGCAAAATGGGCAATATGGAAAGTCCAGGTTAAGCTCCACATGTTATTTATGGCCAACAGAAAGTATGGAAGGGTTTGTTTTGCTTTCTCATAACACAGCAATCGAAACTCAGTCGTGGGGCAAAGGTTGAAGTGCAATAAAAATGTGGCACCCGGAGTTTGTCCTTCCCACACCCTGGCTGGCAAAAGCCCCAAACCTGCACATAGGAACACACTGTCTATTTTTAACCCTTCAGAAGCAGAAATTAGGATTAGTTTTTTATGATTTCAGTCACAGGAGTCCAAGAGCGCAAAGACTAACACTGAGACACGCAAAAGTCACATATGTGAACAGTGAACAAGCTTAATTCTCGTGCTGCAGCCCTGGCAGGGGTGGTGTCCTCAGCACCCTCCTCTTCTTCCTTCCCTGAGAGGCCAACTGTTTAATTAATTGTTTTACATAGGTGAAATGGACCATTAGAAAACATTAGACAACACTTAATTTATCATTTATACAAGGATGAATGTAAATAATTTTGAGGTTTGGGGTTGGTTTTTTTTTTCCTTCCCACACCCCTAATTAATATTCATGAGGATAATTTCACAAAGGCAGTTATAAAACTATGTCAGAGGCAGCCTGAAAATATAGTTGTGCCAACAGAGGAAGAGGAAACTCCGTCCCCCTCCCCACCCCTGCGAGGGGGGATTTAAACCTAACACAAACATTTACTGAATGATGGCATTTTATAATATTTTAATCGAGTTATTCATTACACAAAAATAACACTGTGGAAAACCAGATAACGTTATACAAAAGCTAAGTTCATTTGTTCTGGACAGGTGGCCAGTCTGCAACTCCGTGCCGGCATCCAAAGCCCGCCCACAATAGCACTAAAGACGATTATGCAAATGCTCCCCATTCCCTGCTATTTTCCCAGGAATGGGAGAAGGGCTCCATGTGGAAGAAGCAATTGTTTCCCAGTCATGTGGAAAACAAACCAAGAGAAAGAAGGGAGGGAATGTGAACGGAAGATAGCAACACATCCCCTGGCCGAGCGGGGAGATGCCTGGAATGATCCTAGCGGAGCGCGGATAGCAGGGGTCAGAGCCCGAGTTCAGAGCCCAGGAAATGTGTTCCTCATCCCATTGGACATTTTCCTTGTGTTCGGCCATGGGACAAAGCAGCTGAGAGATGGCAGCTCCCCTTCAGCTGGAAGGCGGCGCTCCAGAGGGAGCAGTGGCACAAGCGGGAAGTTTGGGCAAGATGGGCAGGACACCATCTGCTTATCTGGGAGCCTGGATTCTGGCTGAGTTTACTCCAGTTCCACATCCTGGTCACAGAATAAGTGAAATACCAATGTGGAATCTAAGACAATGAATTTCCTCCACTCCAGTCCTCCAGGATTATTAATTTTAACGTACTTTACTAAAACACAAATTTTATCCTTAAAAACTACCAGAATGTTTCTTACATTTCAAGCACAGCTCTTCAAAGCCCATGGCTTCCATCACCCTTTTTTACCTCAAATGCCGAGTTCAGAGCCCAGGAAATGTGTTCCTCATCCCATTGGACATTTTCCTTGTGCTCTGCCACGGGACAAAGCAGCTGAGAGATGGCAGCCCCCTTCAGCTGGAAGGCGGCGTCCCAGAGGGAAGTGGCCAAGCGGAGTTTGGGCAAGATGGGCAGGACATCATCTGCTGAAAAGATTCTGGCTGAGCTTACTCCAGTTCCACACCTTGGTCACAAAATAAGTAAAATACCAATGTGGAATCTAAGACAGTGAATTTGCTCCACTTCAGTCCCCCAGGATTATTAATTTTAACGTACTTTACTAAAACACATAAAATTTATCCTTAAAAACTACCAGAATGTTTCTTACATTTCAAGCACAGCTCTTCAAAGCCCATGGCTCGAATTTTACCTCAAATGCTTTTCACCTCTCCCAAGCATCAATTTTCCACCTAAGTACCCATGTAGATAACCCAGCTCTTCTGCTGTCCCACTGAATCCCAGGATTCAGCAGGACACAAAAAAGACCGCAGGCAAATGACTGTGATCCAAGTAACCAGCAGCCTCCAACTTCATTAATTATAAGTTAGGCATGACTAATTATAATTCTAAGGGCAGGACTTTCCCTTCCCACAGAGCACCAGGTACTAAATGGATGGAGAACAGCATTAATGGATCAGAAGCTGCCACAGATGAGCAACCTGTGCCATTAGCACTGACTTTTACACAGGTTGAGGATTCAGCTCTGCAGCTGAATTCTTTATTCTCACTATTATTGAAGAAACCTGGACCTCTGGAAGTGTCCAAGGCCAGGCTGGAAGGGGCTTGGAGCAGCCTGGGACAGTGGAAGGTGCCCATGGCAGGGGGTGGAACAGGATGAGCTTCAAGGTCCCTTCCAACCCATTCCAGCCTGTGACTCTGATTCTAAAGGAGATTAATATAAAAACTAATCATCTGAGCCCTGCTCAACTAAAAATGAAATCAATTTTAGATCTTCATTTATTCCTCAAAAAAGGACACATTCATCTGATTTAGAGTGGGCCTCAAAGTTGGTCAGGTAGAACTTACAGGAGCAATGTTAGGGATAATCCAGATTTAAAGACCAACTCCTCCTTTGTTTTACAGGTTTTCACTCTGTTCCAGCCCTGTAATTGGAGTCAGTAAAGATAAAAGTTTATATAGGAGGCAATTGCCTTGGTTTTTTAAAAATTTTACAAGCATAGTGTTGCAGGACTTATTTTTTTATGCTCTTTTTTGCTTCACCTCAACATCCCCTAACCCTTGAAGCAAGTTTCCAAAGCCCACATGCTTTGTTTTCCCAGTTGATGAATATTCATTTCCATCACCTCCTCTTTTCCATTCAGATCCCAACAACTTCCAACTGAACTTCAATTCAAAAGAATTTCTTGGGCAGTTTTTGACATTGCTTTAAAGTGATTTAATCAAATCTTCCTTCTATCAGTGACAGCGTTGCCATTTTTCCTCATTTAACAGAATTTACAGATGAATTGTGGATACTCTTGCTCATGTGTTCATCACATGCACACAGCCTTCATCATGATTCCTGCCTGGCTGGAATTCCTCCAGGATTTTTCTGACACCCAGAATTCAGATTCTGCCTTTTTCTGCCAAGACACTGAGTGCTTTGCACTTCCAGTAATTGCACTGTTCTCTCTCCCTGTTTCCTGTAGGAATCTCCTCTGGGATCAGCTTATCTATTGGCTTCTAGGCACTCCCTAAGTCTTTTAAATATATTTCACCCCCTGTGTTTATGTGCTTAACTATTATTTGTCTTTCAGCACTGACATCTTTGATTCCAGGGCTCCACTTCAGACTTATCCTACCTTGCCCTACAGCCCAGTTTTTCTCCACACACTCTTCTGACCATTCTTACCCCAGCCAGGCATTTCTGTATTTCCATTTTCAACACCGACTGCCTGGTCCATCTCTTCAATCTCATTTTTAATTTCCTCCCTTCAATTTCTACCAGTTCCCACCTCTATTTCTTTGTCTTGGCCTGGCAACACAAAACCTGAGCAGCCATTGCCATAATCTCATTTTTTATGCTGTTCCACAGCTCTTCACCATTCACTTCTTCTTTCACCAGGGACAAAATTTCACCCCCCAGCTGCTTTGTTTTCTTTCCTGTATCTGGCTCCTTCCATCTGTGCTTATCGTAGATCTTCATCCCTGACACTTTTTTGGTTGCTCTCAGCTCTGCTGCTGCCAACACTCACTCGAGCTCTGGAGGTAACTCTGGGAGAGAGGAAGCCTTGGACAGCCCCAGGAACATTCCCTGATTTACTGCAAGCTCCCTCTGGATTGCCAATCCTTGTTCACTGTCAGGTGCAATCCACTGAGCCTTCAGAGGACGGGGTTTTATTCAGAGACTGAACTTTATACTCGTTCAGGAAAATAATCAGGAACTTCAGAATTAACTATTTTAGCAGGGCTAAAATAATATATATATTTCCTATTTTAATTAAAACATGACTGCAGGGCATGCCATTGATTTTGGGATATGAGAACACCACCACCAGCTTAATATATGATGGTACATAATTGGATTTCACTAAAAGTTCAGCTCTTTCATTTACTCAATTTTCTCTGCTGCCAACACTCACTCGAGCTCTGGGTAACTCTGGGAGAGGGAAGCCTTGGACAGGGGAACATTCCTGATTTACTGCAAGCTCCTCTGGATTGCCAATCCTTGTTTCACTGTCAGGTGCAATCCACTGGGCCTTCAGAGGACGGGGTTTTTATTCAGAACTGAACTTTATACTCGTTCAGGAAAATAATCAGAACTTCAAATTAACTATCAGCACAGGGCTAAATAATATATATATTTCTATTTTAATAAAACATGACTGCAGGGCATGCCATTGATTTTGGATATGAGAACACCACCACCAGCTTAATATATGATGGTACATAATTGGATTTCACTAAAAGTTCAGTTCTTCATTTACTCAATTTTAGAAATCACTATTACTGGGCTTTTGTTCCAGGTATTTCACAAAATGGATGAAGAAAAAAGCATTTAGGATATAAATAGAGCACAGATACAATACTGTTCACCAAAGGGGAACAAATCCAGCCTGTTTTAGTAGAGTTCTCTCCAAGGACAATTTCCAGCCCAAAATTCCCATAACCACAACCAGAAATCCCACCACCAAGATGCCACAACGCTGTTTACTTTTCCTCTCAGGATTGGGTTTCTCCAACATCCCACAGGTATCACTGGGTGAATATGAAATTGTGGCTGCCCCATCCCTGAATCGTTCCAGACTAGGCTGGAAGGGGCTTGAGCCACCTGGGGTAGCGGAAGGTGTCCCTGCCCATGAGCCTGAAGGTCCCAAACCATTCCATGGATTTATGATAACACAGAGTTCCTCCCGCTCCTCCTTTGCAGCCCCTGACAAATGCGGGTGATGAAACGACACCTGGTGATTTACACAGCCAGGGACCTGTCCTGGCTCCAGCTCCCAGGCCCCCAGCCCAGTCACACACAGGCCCTTTACAGGCATATATCAGCCTCAGCCTTTCCAAAAATTAACAGGCACTTAAAAAAAGACAAGGAAGCAGTATTAAAAAAATATAACAAATTATCTTTCAAAAGTCAGTTCCAAACTGCTGATTTTTCTTATTTACATCATTATTTTACCTAAAAGAAAATACATTTTCTCCTTCTCTCACACAGAATTATATGATTAATTTAGCATATAATTAACACACGTTTGTCAACTCCTTGTTTCACTGTAGGCCTCCAGCCCAATATTTTCTGTACAGCTACACAGATAGAGGCACTATTCATTATTCAAAGGTTTCCTCGCTGCAAACCAAAGATGTTCTGGTAAGTAACAGTTTTGGACTCATTACAAGCTGAGCCATGTTTGAGTTTCCAATCATCACAGGTAACTCACTTATTCATTCTTAAAATATTTTTTGCTCTTTCTTGTTATTATTCTTGGAAGGCCTATGGAAAAAAAACCTTTGCAGAAGTCATAGGGAAGAGGAAAAGAAATTCATTGTAAATGATCAGCTGCTCCTGGGGAGACAGAGAGACACTGCAGTGTGCCAAGTCAAATTAATCCCAGACACAAAGATGTGAATAAAGCTTTAAAACTGAGATCAAGCAGGGAAATTAAATAGATCACTCCAGAAAAAATAAAACTAACTTCATTTGGTACTGTATTTTACACACTGGCCAATGTGTGTTTAAAATCCCATGGTTTTGCAAAGGAAAATGCTCTTCACAGGAATGCCTGAAGCCAAAAGGAAGCCAATGCTGACACAGAGCCTGGAGAGCGCAGATGGGCTCTCTCAAATCTTGTTTAAGCAAACACATCAAGAGCAAATTTCTGCTGAGGAAAACCAATGAAATCTGGTTTAAAAGATCTGAAACGGAATCAGGACCAAAGTGAAGTGCATTAATATTTAAACACCATTGGTAGATAATAGACTTTAAAACAACTTTATTTAGCATAGGGCAAGCTTCAAATTTGCAGTCTGGGCTCATCTCTGCACTGCAACCTTTTTTAACCCTGATTTTCTTTAAACAAACCCCCTGTGTTTCTGAACACAACACATCAATGTTGTGTGATGCATGCCATTGATTTTGGGATATGAGAACACCACCACCAGCTTAATATATGATGGTACATAATTGGATTTCACTAAAAGTTCAGCTCTTTCATTTACTCAATTTTAGAAACTAATTATTACTGGGCTTTTGTTCCAGGTATTCACAACACCAATGGAAGGACAAAAAGCATTTAGGATATAAATAGGAGGACAGAGACAATACTGTTCACTAAAGGGGGAACAAATCCAGCCTGCTTTAGTAGAGTCTCCTCTCCATGACAATTTCCTGCCCAAAATTCCCATAACCACAACCAGAAATCCCACCGCCAAGATGCCACAACGCTGCTTTCACTTTCCCTCTCAGGATTGGGTTTCTCCAACATCCCACAGGCTACATCACTGGGTGAACACCCTGAAATTGTGGCTGCCCCATCCCTGGAATCGTTCCAGACTAGGTTGGAAGGGGCTTGGAGCCACCTGGGGTAGTGAAGGTGCCCCTGCCCATGAGCTTGAAGGTCCCAAACCATTCCATGGATTTATGATAACACAGAGTTCCTCCCGCTCCTCCTTTGCAGCTCCCTGACAAATGCAGGTGATGAAACGACACCTGGTGATTTACACAGCCAGGGACCCGTCCTGGCTCCAGCTCAGGCTCACCAGCCCAGTCACACACAGGCCCTTACAGGATATATCAGCCTCAGCCTTTCCAAAAAATTAACAGGCACTTAAAAAACAAGACAAGGAAGCAGTAATAAAAAAATATAACAAACTATCTTTCAAAAGTCAGTTCCAAACTGCTGATTTTTTCTTATTTACATCATTATTTTGCCTAAAAGAAAATACATTTTCTCCTTCTCTCACACAGAATTATATTATTAATTTAGCATATAATTAACACACATTTGTCAACTCCTTGTTTCACTGTAGGCCTCCAGCCCAATATTTTCTGTACAGCTACACAGATAGAGGCACTATTCATTATTCAAAGGTTTCCTCGCTGCAAACCAAAGATGTTCTGGTAAATAACAGTTTTGGACTCATTACAAGCTGAGCCATGTTTGAGTTTCCAATCATCACAGGTAACTCACTTATTCATTCTTAAAATATTTTTGCTCTTTGCGTATTATTCAGCGTTCTGCGGAGAAAAAAACCTTTGCAGAAGTCATAGGGAGAAGAGGAAAAAGAAATTCATTGTAAATGATCAGCTGCTCCTGGGAGACAGAGACACTGCAGTGTGCCAAGTCAAATTAATCCCAGACACAAAGATGTGAATAAAGCTTTAAAACTGAGATCAAGCAGGGAAATTAAATAGATCACTCAGAAAAAATAAAACTAACTTCATTTGGTACTGTATTTTACACACTGGCCAATGTGTGTTTAAAATCCCATGGTTTTGCAAAGGAAAATGCTCTTCACAGGAATGCCTGAAGCCAAAAGGAAGCCAATGCTGACACAGAGCCTGGAGAGCGCAGATGGGCTCTCTCAAATCTTGTTTTAAGCAAACACATCAAGAGCAAATTTCTGCTAAGGAAAACCAATGAAATCTGGTTTAAAAAGATCTGAAACGGAATCAGACCAAAGTGAAGTGCATTAATATTTAAATCACCATTGGTAGATAATAGATTTTTAAAACAACTTTTATTTAGCACAGGGCAAGCTTCAAATTTGCAGTCTGGGCTCATCTCTGCACTCCAACCTTTTTTAACCCTGATTTTCTTTAAACAAACCCTGTGTTTCTGAACACAACACATCAATGTTGTGTGATGTGACTTAGTAACTTCATAGGGCTGGGTCATTAGCAAACATTTATATATTGTTGCAAATTTACATAGCGCTGTACAAACACAGCAGGAAACATTCCCTACCTGGAAGCGCTTAGAACACAAATAAACCCCTCAATAACCAGGATAAATCAGAGTTTGGTGTGACCTGGAAGCTGCAGAAATCAGGGGCACAGGAAAGTATCACTGAGGGCAAGATAGGCAAGAGATTGAGAGAAGTGAACTAAAACCTTGTGGAAAGTTAATACACAAGGGCTTGGTGCTTTAGAGCTTCACAAACAAGGAGTTTGAGCAAAAAATAATAAACAAAAATGCTCTGTATCAAATATTTCTGTAAATATCAGAAGGAAGCTTCAGTTTGAGTCATCTCATTGCTACATACGGGGTTTTAGGACTTTGACAACTGAGAAAGCCATTCTGGCCCTAATATAGAGGCAAAAATGAATCAAAACACACATGAAATATGAAAAAATCATCACTGACAGAGATGACAACTCCTCTTTTCCAAATGAGACTCTAATTTGTTTGGGAAAGGAAGACAGGCAGATTTAGAAGTTAAAAACAAATATAGTGCTGGTTAAAGGCAGGGAAGATGTACCTGAGATCACAACACTGAACACAGCAAAAGAAGATTGACTGAAACCATCAACATGAGAAAATGTGGGCGAGAAAAGGCAGGGGTGACCAAAAACTGAATCACCTATGGCAAAGCTTTCTGAAAAAATCAAGAGTCATAAAATCTAAAACCACATTGACAGAATCCCACCTAAGCAGCAGCCTATGAGTGATTTAATGAGCCCACATGCAAGCAGGGATAATTATAAAATAATGTGGCATCATGTGGAATTGATGTAATTGAGGGGCAATTCATGGCACTGAATTGCTTCTCACCTTTAAACAACAGCCTAAAACCACGCAGGACTTTGGTTTGTATCCCATTCTTCTGCTTCCTGTGAAATGTGATCACAACTCACTCTGAGCTTACAAAAACCACTTGCACAAGGTCACCTTGGCACTGGAGCTGCTCTTTTTGGTTTTTTACTTTTTATCTGCACATCCAAGCAAATACATCTTCCAGACACTCTGAAAGGCAGCAGTGGCAGCTCCTCATTTTGTTTGTCATTCCCCACTCCCACGACAGGGAAATTTCTGGGCACCTTGCCAAATTATATTTAATTAAAAGCTCCTCTGCTTTTGATTCTTCAGTAACTTGGTTACCAGCTCCATCGACCACTTCAGCAGAGAAAGGAATTTAATATAAAAGTGGTTTTCTCTGGTGTTTACAGAACTGGTGACAGTATAATTTGGAGTGGGGAGACAGCTGGCAGTGCAGCTAGAGAGGGAAAACACTGAAAAAGTTGAGACAGAAAAAGCCCCAAATCAACGGAGCACACTGATGCTGTACAAATGCTACTTATTTTAGTTTCTCAGCTGGCAAACCAAAGTGCTTTCTTCAGCAGAGAGGAAGCCCTCCCTGAGTAATTATTTAGCATTAATTTAGCATTAACACCTCAATAATCCATCCTGTGGTGAAGCTCTATTTCAAAACGAAGATACAGAAGATCTTTCATTGAAAGGACATCTCCTGCACTCAGAAGAAGGCTGATTAAACCCATCCTCAGCAGATACACACCAGTGCAAGGTACAAACATTTCTTGGGTAACAAAGGCTGGCTAAAGAGTTTCCCAGTTCTTTTTATTTCAAGGCTGGCTTGGCTCTTTTTAAATGATGGAAAAACATTTCTGATTTTGCTTAACAGGAGCCTCTGGTCATGGATTTAAACACCTGACATTTCCAAAATGATGGGTGGCCTCCCTGATAACCTGGGTGAATTGGGATTTACATCCCACAAAACCACCTGCCAAGTGCCTCAGTGCAGCAGCCAAACGAGTTCCTGAGGATTCTCCCCTGAAATTGGTGAAGAAAAGTTAATTTCAACCTCACAAATCTGAGCAGAGTAAGGAGAACCAATACCACTACAAGAGCTGCCACTGTGCTTTCAGGAAAATAAAACCAGACAGAATTATGGGATGGGCTTGGAGACACACTCACTCAGCTGTCCTATTATTTCTGCTGGAAAATGCTTTTTAAATATGAGGAACACTTAAAGCTTTAGATACTGTGAGAAACATAAAACACCCAGAAGTTCTGAACCCATCAGAGCAGCAGAATTCCCAGAGGCTGATTCCATCAGCAGCCAGGCCACATCCCTGCTCCCAGCCAGGCTAAATTCCAGCAGTGCTTCCTCAGCACATCCTAATCCTGCCGTGAATCAGCAAACATTTCACGCTCCTGAACCTGGATCAACTGCAAGAATAATCAGGGAGAGACTCTGTCAAACACGGCAGCAGAAAGCGCCTGAAAGAGTAAATCTGTTTATTCCTGTTATATACAACCCTGGCAGGATTGGAGCTGGTGGAATTTTACAACTTAGAGAGGAAAATATCACAGCTGAGTGAAAAGAATTTTTTGTGGAGCAGAGAGTATTTTATTTTTAACGATATGACTCAAATTTAGAGACATTCAATATCTGCATTTGGAAGCTGAGCCTCTCACTTCAGCTCTGTGGCTTCCCAAGAAGAACACACGTTTTTAGGAACTGAAATTACTTCCCACAAGGTTGTTTGCAGCATTTCTCCCTTCACAAGTTCTTTAACTCGTTTCTTTGTGCCTGACACACATAGGGGAAAAACCCAAACAAAACCAGTAGATAAGCCATATGAACTTGCAAAATATGCAGGGTGAGGGTGGGTTTTTTAAGATTAAGGAGCTCAATTTACTAACACACAGCAAAAACCCCTTTTTCTCAGGGATTTTTCCCCAGAAAGATTTAACAAACTAAGGAGTATAAACATGAAGGTCACCATGAAGTTGGTGACAAGACCCAATGCTAAAAAAATAAGCACAACCCTCCCACCTCAACTCCACAATTTTTACCATTTATTGGTGTGCAATTATTGCTACGGAGAAATTCAGCTTTGAAGTCAAAAAATCATAAAAATTTTTTAATCTTGCATCATAGAATATTGGGTGTTTGGAGTCACAAGGATCAGCAAATTCTTTGTTATTTGGAGGAAAAGAAGATATATTTCTACCACATATATACAATATTCTGTATGGGTTTTGTTCTTTTCCTATGGAACAAGCAGAGAACTCTCTTGCAGAGAAAAAACAAAGTGACAGGATGTAGCTTTAGCAACATCTCAGTATTTCTCCAAGGTATTTCTAAGAATTCTTGGTGGAACCCTCAACCAAAACCTTTCTGCAGGAGACTCCCCAGAAGCTGCCTGAACCTTGGATCACATTTACAGATTTTGTTATGTGAGGGGATTTTACTTCCTAAAGGTTTAACGCACAACTGCAGGCTACAAAAATAATCAAAAAATAACATTTTGATGTATTCCAGCTGTTTATGACTCTCCACAACCCCTTTATTATATTTAAGAGCTTATATTATTATTCCTATATAAAAATAAACAATTCTAGCATCATTACACCTGGTAATAGCTTTATAATTGAAAACTTTTTAAGAAAAGGTAGCCAGTGTATCATCTGCATTATTCACTTTTATGAACACAGAAAAAATAATCCTGCTTACAAATTCCACTCCCAACCACATTTACTGAGGGCATTCATAGAGATGCTTTGCTCTACCTTAGGTGAACATAAAATATCAGAAAAAATAATTCCCAAAACAAAACCAGAAAGCCAACATGAGACAGAAAATATCTTTCAACATGCTGCTATAAATACAAGAAAACCCCATGTGATAGGAAAAATGCAGATTTTTGGCCAGCCTATTTGGATATATAATCAAAGAGCAAACACAGATCTATCTGGCATCCTGAAGAGAAATAAATCCAGGAAACCCAGGAGCTCACAAATTTCACATCTCAAAAAATGTAACCAGCCCTCAGTATTTTTATTTTTTTAAATTACCTCTTTATGGCTTGTGAAGGTTAAAAAAAAGCTCTGAGCCATATTTGGACACAAGCAGAGCTAAGTAAACCAGCACTGAGATGGTTTTTTCATGAATCTGTAGGCTTCCTCCTACTCAATTACTTTCTGTTTGCAACCAGTATGAAATATGCTTTTATTTTTGTTGAAAATATGACAAACTACCATTTGTAGGCACTGAAGAGTATATTGCTAGAGAAATGAGCAGCAGGCAGGATATCTGCCTAGCAGAAAATAAGGAGAAATATTGAAAATTAAACAAGGGATAGCAGGAATAACTCTATGCCATCATCAGCACAATTCTGGTGACTGAAAAAAATGCTTTACATCTATAAATTAAAATGTTAATCTATGTTAAGGTTCTGCTCCTGCACTACATGTACCTACACTGGATTTTCCCCTCATGAGTGTTTACTGATGTTGATGTCAATAACTTACCCACCAAATTTTAAATTGTTTTCTCAATAAAACAGAAGTTAATTGATTTTTAAATATATGGAACTCTCCCAATATAAAAGTTGTTGCACTGGCTTATTTTATTTTCCATGGGAAAAACACCCAGAAAACTGATTAATAAGTAACTTAATGAGAACAACCAAACACTACTAAAATTAAAATAGCACTAATCCAGTAATCAAGTGGAGCCCATCATCTATATGGGAAGCCAGCCACCTACAGTGTTCCAGAATCCAGCTGGACAAGCACTTTTCCTTATCTAAAGCACCAAGATGTTCAAATATTGCTATTTATTCCTTCTAACACGATGTGGAAGGGAATGACCCAGCTGGCCCCACACACCATGAAACAGAACAACAAATGTTTGAGGCAGCACTTTTGGAGAATCTCAGAAATAACTGAGATCCTAGGATCTAAAAGCTGATGGCTTTCCTTCCTCCTCCTTTTTTTGGAGAGTGAAAGCTGGCTCAAGGCCTTTATCTGTACAAAACTGAACAAGTCACCCACTGTGGATGCAGGGTCTGACACTGAATAATCATTTAAGGGAGATTTGACTTAAACATTCTCTGTTGGGTTGCTGGTTTTTGGGGTTTTTTTTTGAGCTCTCAACACATCCTGGTTTATCCAGGTCTGAAAGCAAAGGCTGGAAAGAGGAAGAAGGGACGATAGTTTTTAAAAATAGTTCAGAACACATCTACATTACCCTTTAAATAATCCCCTAAGATAAACAGCTTCAGTAGCCAAGAAGCTCTGCCCAGTTTTCCTTACATCCACCTAATGAACTCCTGAGGGTCCAACATGAAATCTGGATCCCTGGGGTTGGGGATTGCTCTAGAATGGAAAGGATGACAGGCTGCTCCTGCAAACCCATGCTCCACCCTTTTTACAGTGTGAACACAAGTTTAGGTGTTTAATAATTGAATAGTAAATAAAATTAGCTCTTCTACCTTTTTTTTAGTTAACCAGTGGAGACCTTTTCAACAGTAAAATTAAGGTCTGAGACACAGAAAAGGAAGAGTAATTTTTCAGAAATGCCACTATCTAAAATACAGTCACACATGGCCCCAAACCACTTTAGTTACTGTGCAGGAGGTGCAATCAAATAGACTTCCAAAGTCTCAGAGGAAATAAAGGAACACCATCTCCTTTGAATGATATCGGTGTGCCCAACATTTGACAACCACCCAAACCAGCTGAATTGGAGAAAATTTAATCAGCTGAATTAACCAACTGAAATCAACACAAAATTACACTCTTCATACTTCCATTTCTATGTGGGTTGTTTTTTAAAATAAAAAACTTTAAAATAAATAAACAATAATAATTTTCTTTTTAATTACACTCTCCTAAGTACCATTTTTGGGCAAGCCAGTGATTGCTGCTTTACCCTAAGCTATGGTTTTTTGATTGTAACAGAGAAGGTGCTTATTATTAGGTAAAGAGGCAGAGTTATGTTATGTTGGATTTTTTTCAGTTGATGGCTCCAGAACAAACGCAGGGCTAACAGAGAAGGTGCAGAAATGCAAAAAAAAAAAGCAAAAGAAAGTTAAGAGAAAAAGAGCTTTTGACTTATTTATGGCCCACTAGAAAATACAAGGGATGATGGGTGGTGATCACGCATCAAATATTTGCTTTCTTACCTTGAAGCTTTAGGGATTTCAAAATCCCCAAACAAACACCCCAAACCCACACCCAGAGCGTTCCTGGGTGTACTGACTGCTTGTCGATCCCTGCACAGCCATGTCCAGCAGTGGTCTGCAAACCAGGATGCATCTCCTGAGGAACTGGTACCAACCAAAAGCTGGGAGGAGACCACGGCACCGCCATTTCCAGGGGACTGGGAAATGGAGCAGGGAAAAAGGCCAAGGGGGTGGCTCGGGCACGGCCTGGGTTCTCTCTGAGAACAATGACATGTTCTTCCTGAGGGATGCAGTCTGGCTACCAAGATGCTTAAAGATTTTCCAAGTTTCAAAGCGATAAGAGCCTCACCAAACTACGGTTTGGTTAAGGAGGCTGGAACAGGAATCTCCTCCACCCAAAGAACTCCGACATGTGTATGAGCTATGCAGAGCTAGGAAATGAAAGAATATTGTATTCCCAGGACAAGATATAAGGAAAGAGGTGGAAAAGGAGCCCACAGAGAGGTGGAGCAGCCTTGGCTGGCACGGACTCATGACTCAGCGCTGCTGTTGCTGCTACTTCGGAGGCCCAAAGTTTCCACTGTGCATATTTTGAAAGCCTTGGGCTGTGACTTGCCTGCCCTCTTAAATCCCAGGAAAAAGAAAAGCAGCTGCTGGGAAGGATGACTGAAGGGCTGAATGTGTTAGGAAAGAACTGAAACACTGGGGTGGCTTGAGAAAAACTGAGGCAGCAGAGGAAAAACGAAGCCCACAGAGGGAACTCATGGAAAACCCCACAGGCTGCAGGACCCACACTGCCTGGCTCACTGGTGGGGCTGCATGGCCAAGCAAAGAGCAGCTCTGAAGAATAAAGTTTTTCATCTGCAAGCAGAACCACTTACAAGGATCCAAATTCCAGGCCCTGGATGCTTCTGAGCGCAGTAATCGGAAAGAAAAATAACAGCTAAAAGCAGGCTCAGAGAAACTTGCTTGCATCAGTTCAGCAAAAAATGGGGTTTCTTTATGAAGGGCTTTCTTTGTAGGAATAGAGTAATTCTAAGCTTAGCAGCCCCTTTATAAGGAACTAGATGTTTTCACTGAAAATAGAAGCTGACAGTCCTCCTCTGTTCTTAAGAGAAATATTATTTTAACCTAAAGAATTCCATAAAAACTGTAGCAGATAGCTGAGCATTTTTAAAAGGCTGCCTTTTAAAATTCTTTTTAAATGGACTAATGCTGCAGTGTAAGGCATTTTCATTTTTCTTCTAACAGAATGACCAGTGAGACAAGACCAAAATCAGATATCCCACTTTTCCCCCCACTTGAAGTTCTGACATGTGTTTTTTGGAGACAGAAAATGACACGAACAACTGAATGTAAAATCTACATAAAAAGAGAAGGTCAACGATAATATTGTTTGGAATGTCACTCATAGACCCACAGTCTTTGTTCCAGGCAAAGTATATTATATTAAATGTTAAATGGACATTTAATATAGAGAATTCTAAAGAGCTTCTTGTTTGGGGGAAAAAAGGAAACGTGCACTAAGAGGTTGAACTGTGACAAGTGCAGAATGGTATCAATAATCCCATTATAACATCTGATTTGTCAAACTTGTCTCTACAAGTTATTCTAAAATTCACAATAGTGTTCCTAACCATTTATGAAATGGAGCAGCTCAGTCTTTGTGGCCTTCATGGCCACTGATTCTCCATGGTTTTTTTGGGAAGAATGGCCTGAATAGCCACGGGGTCCTACACTTCATTTTCCTGCCCCGCTTATGGATATCCCAGTGCTTTGAATGGAGAACATAATCCAAAGGTAGTACCAGGCAGGTGTTTTCTTTCTGGAAGCAGCAAGTTCTGCTGATGTATTGTGCACCACCATGGCTGAAAGGACCAAACCAGGCCATCAATATGCATGATCTCCACGCCAGGCAAGCGACTGGGAAGTGCTACCACTTGGGATCCTCTCCCAAAAAATGGGAAGTTAGTCATGCTGAGATTTAAAACAAACTAACAAAACAGTCCAGGCTCCAGGTATATCTGAAATCACAGGCATTCCAAAATCTCATTCCAAAATATGAGATTTTTCAGGAATATGGCAAGGAACAAAGGTTTGACGTGCTCATAAGCCAGGCTAAAACACAGGTCTTACTCTGAGTTTTTTACCTAATTAATTCAAAGCTCATTTAGAAAAAACACCAGTGGTTATCTAAAAGAAATATCCTAAATTAAGTCAGCAAATCCCAGAATGGCTTGGGTTGGAAGGGAACCCTGAAGATCATTCAGTGCCATGGGCAGGGACACCTTGCACCATCTCAGGCTGATCCAAGCTCCAGTGTCCAACCTGGCCTTGGAGACTTCCAGGGATCCGGGACAGCCACAGCTTCTCTGGGCACCCTGTGCCAGGGTCTGCCCACCCAAACAGGGAACAATTCATGGGTATCAACCAAAGACATCACTTCCAAGCATCAGCCCCTTCTGAAGGCTCCCCACCCTCCCTGGTTTTCAGGGTCCATGGAGGAGCAGGAGGAAGCCCATGGAAAGCAGCACAGTTGGTTTACAAACAAAGCTGCCGGACATGGTTGTCTGTGACAGATGGGATCAACCACAGCAAGATTCCAAAGGAAGGAAAAAGAGGAGCCTCACAGCCCTAAGGATCCATAGGGAAACATCACTCAGTAGGCCTGAATGGCTCTGGCATTTTTGCTATTGCATCCAGAGGTTTCTTGGATACAGCTTTTCCCAGTCTCCCAAGCAGATGCACCAACCAAACTTCAGGCAGCAACATCCAAAATAAAGTCACACCCAAAGATTCCCTGGGTCTGCTGCCTTCTCCTATAGAAATTCCTACAGCAGGAAAGGTGGAATATTCAAGTCAGACCTCGGATTGTAGGATTTCAGTAGCTGTTCTCTCCGCACAGGTAAGAAATCAACTCTGCTAAGAGAAAGAGGTGCCACATCCACACAGCCACCACTGGGAAAAAATGGAACTTTATGGATAAAGACCAGCACAAAGGCTCTGGGAGGAGAACATTCCCCAGCACCGGTGGACAGAACCATGGTTTTCATATGCAATTAAACCAGCATACTGAATGCCTGCTAAAATGGTTTGCAACACTACCAATAAAGTAGGAAGAAGGAACCTCAAAGCTCTGCCACACTTTTGAGAGGTGCAGATGGAGCACCTCAGGCCTCCAGGGTCACTTCTTACAGGCTGGGTTTGTTTGTTTGTTTTTGGAATATTATGCTTATCTTTTAAAACAGACACAAATCAACATTTGCAGACACTCAGTGGAAAAAGATTTCACTCTGAGTTTTTCCTACTGCCTCCTACAGAAAGTTTGAAAACACAATAAATACACAGATGGCTTTCAAAGCAATTTGTTGTCTTTCAAATTAATTGCTATCAAATCTATCCAGATACAGCAGCCATTCAGCTCAGGATACCCAAGATGGAAAACTCAACATAATCCACTCATGTAGTACAAGTGAAAGTTTCTCTGCAGAGAAATCACGGAATGACAGCTGAATTCCTTCCAAAGATAAGCCTGAGATAAAAGAAAAACCAACCTAGTTTCTGCATATGGGCTAATTACAAACTAAACTCTCCTCACAGGATCTGGAATACAAAAGATCCCAATTCCCTAAAAGATGAAGTGTCCTAAGTCTTAAAAATACATCTTCCATACACACACAAAAACTGATTTCCCAATTTTTTTGAAATTATTGCTTGGCTACAAAAGTCATCAATTTCACCATAAAAAAATACCAAAACATGACAAACGTCTTAAGTAATACAGAAATACTCTAGAGGGAGGTTTAGCACTGCAGCAACTCTAAAATCATCCTCACAGGAAGAAACAAGTAACTTAAGTTCATCTGTTAACAAAACAGCTCCTGAGCAGTCAACCCACGGCTGCTCCTTGTTTGTCCCCAAGTCGGGGACCCACCCTTAAAATCCACAATCTCTTCCTGCTCTCCCACAGCAACCTCCCGCATCCTTTGGGATTAAAAACTCCAACCCATGCTGCCCAGACTGCAGGCAATGATCTCATGGAAAGCTGCTTGCTGGCTTTGCAGGGCAGGTACCTCGAGTTATTTTTTCCTGCCGCTCCAGGGGTTCCGTAGCTCGGAGGCAGAGGAAAGAATTGGCTTCTCCCTGGAATTCTTGTTTTGTATTCCAAGCCTGTTGTAAGGCTGTGTTTTCCAGGCTGCAGCTGTTTTGCCTGGTGGGATGGAGGAATCAACCCAGCTGACTGGGGTTCCATGCTGACAGGGCTCTATTTACAGAGCTCCCCAGCACCATTCCCAAATCTCCCAGCCGTTCCCGAGCAGTGTCTGCCATCCTCCTGCTCCTACAGTCACCCCTGAAACACCCCAATAAACCAGTGTATTTTCAGAAGAGTTTAGGACCCATTCCATCAGAGATTTGTGGTATTTTGGCTAAAATTCGTTCATTTTCTCTCCTTCCTTACGAGGGTAATACAGATCACCTTTCCAGTCTTCACATGATAAAGGTAATTTTCAAAGTGTTGAATACATGATAAAGAACAGCAAATGAGCTATGGCAGAAGTTACTAGACATGGTGGGACTGTCTGATTTTAACCCTTATGATTTTAATCCTCTGAAAAATTGTTCAAAAGGCCACTGAGCAGCTTGGCACCTTGTTAGAACATGGTAAAACAAATGGTCAGCTTCTCTTTTGCTTTTAAACAAAGGAAAACCAGTACATTCTGGCAAATATATAAATAAATTTGTATATAAATACATCTATAAAAATATAAAATTAATAATCTTAAGTTTATTTATTATCTGCTTTATATATTATGTATACACATGCACACCTTTTACTGAAAAAATCTGCCATAGGAATTTTGTAATTTTTAGGAAATATTAATGCATATATTCTGATGTCTTGAAATGAGTGTGTTTTCTAGGTCTGGTGAGACACAGGCTGAGGGAAATGGGTAAGGGTGACCATGGTGTCTGCTTACATCCACCTCCCCACCTTTCCCATCCACCTCCCCACCTTTCCTGCTCCTCTCACTCCACCTCCAGCTGCTTTTCCCTCTCGCATCCATTTCATCTTATTTAAGGCTCCTCTCCTGACCACTACCATGGATGTGAGCAGCTGCCAACAGGACTCTGTGGCTATGAACTACATTCAATTTTCTTTTCTCCACATCTGAAAATGTTTTAAATGCATGAAGTTTCTCAGTGCCACAGCAATCAACACCGAGTGCCCTTGTCCCCTCCTGATGACAGATAAGCTGGTTTCACTGAGCACCCACAGCTCTTCATTGTTAATTTAACCTCTGAAAAAACACAGAGAGGAGAAAAAAATCCTAATAATTACTGCCTTTTTAAAACAGAAAAACTGAACAGACACTTCTACTTGTGCCTCATTTGAAATGTAGCTCAGGGAATGGGCTCTCCCACCTTTTTTGTAGAACATCAGCGCCTTGGGTTGAGGTGCTACAATTAGAAACTCATTAGCATGCAGGGAAACTCAACCTCCTTGAGGTTGCTTGCAAATTCCAAGGGGCCAGGCCATGCTGATTGCCTGGAGTCACGTTTTACTCTGAAACAATGATAATGAAACACCAAGCAAAACCAAAACCTGACAAGGAAGGTCATCTGTGTGTTCCCAGACTGTGAGAGACTCGGCTCCTGAGTTAAAAGTGTGAAATAATAGTAACTGCAGCAGAAATGTAATTATAATCTCAAAGAAAAAAAACCCAAAACCAACATTTTCCCTAGTAAAGATGCTGGGTAAAACAGGTTTTTTGGAGGTAGCAGCAAAAGCACACATTCAGTAAAATGTTTTTCCACCATAAGAGTATTCTCAGGCACTGATTTCAGATAGCTTATTAATCATGGAGAATAGCTAATAATAACAATATAAAATTGCAATTTAAATGCTATTAAGCAGGCATACTGTTAGTGGGAAATGAGAACCTTTCTGAGCTCTCATTTCTGAATATTAAGGTAACCCTCTAAGCATATATTAAATAATGCAGGACCAAAAATACAAGTGGAAGAGCTGAGTGCAGAATCCCAACTGATCACTAGAAAACTGCAGAATTGCTGATACACTGGATCCTTCTCCCATTTATTCCACAGCACAGCCTAGAAAAGCCAGGAAAGAACCCACTGGAGATGGGCAATAAGCAAAAAACAGCTCCAAAAACCTTCAAAGGCAACAGGTGAATACACAACACAAAAAACCACCCTGGATAAAATAAGAGCAGGGAAATTTAAATCCAGGCCCTGTAATTCATCACATACATTTGCACCACTTACCATGTAATTAGGGGCAAGTTATAAACACTGGGCTGGGGTGTTTCACTTGCCTTTGGACAGGTTCTCCTGCTCCCAACAAAAGCACTCTGTGTTTAGAAACTTGGCACCCAAGTGCAGGGCACCAACCTACAATTTTTTTTAAAATCAACAAAGCCTTCAGTTCTGGGAAACTGATTTTCATTGGCCACCCTTCCACTGCTTCTCACTTGCCAAAAAAAGTCAAGATGTCAGAATATTCCAAATTCCCTAAGGTGACAAGAGGCATTTGGAGAGAATCTGTGAAAAGGTTTAGAAATCTGGCTTCATAAACTACTGAGCTTTTCCAGCTCCCTTTAGAACTGGTTTAAAAGGAATATCCCACTGCTGATGAATGCAACTTCGCATTTATTTGGAGCACAACTTCTCTCCCCAAAAGGCTTTATGTGAAATTTTATTACCACCTCCAAAACAGAAATCCTTTTAGAAGAAGCATCCAACATTGTTTTGGAGCTGTGCACTTATCAGCAATCCAAGGAAGCGATCCCACAAGACTTCATTCATAGGAACAGCTATTCAGTGAATCTCAAATGCTGCAGCTGCATTGCTGCAAAGCTGGGGGGGTTTAAATCCAAGGAGCTGAAAGCCTCAGTTGTTAGGTCGGAGCTTCCCGAAGCACAGTGTAATTATTTTTCCAACTTATCAGGACTATTCCCTAAACGCAGTGACTGTTGTGTCTCTGCATGTAAAAGACATTCCCAGTGTCTAATGGGTAAATGTGTTAAGAACTGGTGTTACATGTTCCACATCATTTTAAAAAAATCACTCAAGAACACACATTTTAACCTCACTTTCAGGAGGCACCATCATTGAAAAATTCAGGTATTTCATCAAATTTAATACAACTGCCAATGGAATTGATACTTGCCAAGGTAAACCCATATCTGGAGGAAGAATGGAGCACCAATAACTTATGGCACTACTGTCAGTGAGGGGGCTTAGTTGAGCACAAATTCCACGTGGTGCAGGAAGGATTTTCAGATGGGTTTTAGGCTGAGAAGACATGCAGAAAATCCAGCACTAAAAACCCATCCATCACAGGCACAGGAATCATCCTTTCCCAACTGACAGCGGAGCCTGGCCCCAGAACAAGTTTGCTCTGTGTATTTTGGGGGTGATGCAGCACTGGGGACTGAAGGGATGTTTAACACGACATCCTACAAACTGCACTTGGAAGCAGCCTGGTGACAGCTTGTGTTCTCACATTCCACGTCAGGCACATCTCCAGCTGGATTTATGGCATACTGAGCTCCACGAGCTCACTCCCTTGGATTTTATTCTACCTTTAATCTATTTTAAAATAAATTAATGTATTTTTAATCTGTTGTACTTGGACTTAAGCTCCAAGAGCCTTTACTGTAAATTAAATAGGCAGCTGCCCCTTATTAGATGCTTTCTAATTTTGGACTGGGGGAGAAAAAGCAATCCTCCCTTTTTTCTCACAAACAAATCAAAATTCATTCCACTCCCTATCGCAAGCATGAGGCCAAATCCGCTTTTATTTCAGATGAATGGGAAGCTGCTCTTACTGAAGAATGTGAATTTGAATTTATTTTGGATCGAGTAAGCCAGAACATTTCCTCTCCCTCTAATTGACCTGATTTTACCTTTCACTCAAATTTCACACTGACTTCTGAGAAAACCACATGGAGTTTGACTTTATAACAATTGGGAAAAAATGTTAAAAATGTTTTCTGTACTTGAGAACTTCCTCAAGTCAAAATACATGAAAATATAGAATGGGCCTAAGTCCTGTATAGATCAAACTGATTCAGAACTTCAACACATTTTCATGGTAAGTAACTTCTGGAAAAGATAAATGAACAAAGCACGCACCATGGTAATTTGCTGATTAACAAATTATCCCAACAGAACAATGTCTCAGCCATCAAAATTATTCCAGAACCTACCTGTGCATATTCTTTCTCAATTGCAGCTCTTTTCTGACTGAATGCTCTGAAAGAAAAGCAAAGAAATTCAGTTAGAACATTAAGCAAAACACTCCAAATTCAATAATTTAGTCAAAATCCATTAACACAGAGAGCGAAACTCTACAAATTCAATAATTTACTTTAAAAGGAGCTTCTGCTGGACAGTCTGCAGAGTGAAACAGCAACAAAAAAGGGAAATGGTTTGACAAGTGCACGTCAGTAGCCCAGCAACGACTGCGTGTGGACTTCACATGTGTGATGGCTGAATTTCCAAGTTTTATTGGGCAAACTCAGTTCCCAGGACTACTCCGTTCCCAGGCATAAATAGCATTTTCTTAATGAAAGCTCGTCAGCTTTCCAGTGGCACAGCCAAGGGAAAATTTGGGAGCACAGAAAAGGATTTGACTTTATGTATCTAGACAGATTTACTTAGTTTTCCTCAGACTTATTTTGATCAGAGTTATTTTCTTTAAGCTATACCACAACCTAGTCAGCTTAAGGCTACACCATAGGCACAAAAAAAAATCTAATTATATTTCAATTAGTTACACAATAACTCTGGTGACATGCCAATAAAAAAACACACCTCAGGAGCATCCTCTAACAATTAAGTTGACTCAATAAAAAGGAGTCTGGACAGGCTCATTTCATTCCTGAAGAGTATCCATCCACATGCTACAGGCTCTGCTTCCCCAACACGATGTAAAACAAAAGTTTAAATGCATCATGATTGCTTAAAATTCTTCCCAGACCAATGACAGCCCAAAAGATCTGGCCATTTTCCAGCTGCAACAGTTAAACCTCCCAAATCCCCCTCGTGTAGCCCAGGTGGGTTCCAAGGGCTGTGTGATTCCCATATGAAACACCTTGATAGTGACATTTGAACAAGTGAAGTTGGCTGAGATGCCTGTGAATGAATTTCCTTTGTAAAGCATTCCAAGTATTCCAGCTAATATTATAACCCTGTTTCTTTTAGCATCTCCTGTTACCAAACTCCAATATCCCAGTCAGTTTAACAAACACCTAGAAACCACAACATTCCTCTGAAAAGGCTCACTTTTCTATCAGAAGTACAAAGAACTGCACAAATAACTCCAAGGAGTAACCAAAATGTGTTATCAATATTGAAGAGGTAGAAGAAAACAAGTGCCAGCCTTTGCAACAGAAATCTGGGAATACTTTAGGTGAACAAAGATATTTTCCAATTCTCAGCTAACTGCATTTCAAAACATAGAATCAGGGCTGAGTTGCACCAAACCTGGATATGAAGTTGTGTATTTAACCTGAGCTTTTCCCCCGCCCCATTCAAACCAAATTCCTCTTAAATTAATTGTAAAACAATGACTGTGATAGGCAGGAAGCCCCACATATCCCCAAAAACTTCTACTTTAAAAGTTCTGCACCAGAGAGGAAAAACAAAAACATCCAACCAGCCCTTGTGCAGGATTACAAAATAACATGGGAATCAAACTGATTCCCAAAACCAACTGAAATCTTGGAATTGGATCAACCACAAGCTCTGGCAGGAATGGATTGTACAGCAGCACCTCGTTATGAGAAATATTTCAGTTTCAGATTTTGTTCTGTATCTGAAATGGGGAAATAGCTGGCAGGATGCAGTATGCAGTATTTAAATTTGTTTTGCTGGATGAAGAGAAGGTTAAGCGTGGAAAGGCTGCTGGGATCAGCTGTCTGCATTCCTTGGAGCCGGCGCTCCCTGCGGCTTTGGGACTGCGCTTCCCTCCCCTGGACCAGCACAAAGCAGCTCTGAACCCTGGGACAGCTCATCCAGCAACCCTTCTGTGACAACTACGAATGGATTACAAAACTTGAGGAAAGGGGAGACTGAAGTCAACACATTTCCCAGGAGAAAATTATTTTGAGCAGGGGAAAAGAGAATTCTGACTAATAAACGCATCATAGTTTCTTAACTTGGGCAGTGTGAAAACTTTGACGTGTGTATCCGGATTTTATGTGCAAAGCTGGGATTGTCTTAACCTCATTGTCCTTCAGGAGGGACTTTCAAATCCATTCATATAAGGAAACATTTGTTTCCACAAAGTAATAAAATGTTCTCTAACTAGTGGTAACTTTTTACAACATGAGTTAGTGAGTATGCAAGAAAGCAGGGACATTTCTTCATGGATTTTTTTAAACTAGGGAGCATTAATACTTTTACACCTTTTTCTTAAAGTAACCATTAACTAAGTGCAGGAACCACCACAACTGCACTCCCCAAAAAGGCATTTTAGTTTGAGGACAGCAATTCCTCAATATCTCGTTTATCCTATCAACATCAATGCAATACATTTATTCCCTTCCCATTTTCGATCAGGCTCTGTGAGACCAGGGAATTTAAGAGAGCAGGAGAAAGGAAACTTCTCTTCCTGCCATCTCCACTTTGGTAATGACACTGTTCCTAGTGTTGAGCCCTCACTGCAAATTTCCAACCCCGAATTTCAACCACTGGCATGTATTTCCATCACCCATATCCATTAAAGGTAACAGATGCTATGAAATACTGATAAATTTTTTATATTTCCATTGTAGAAGAACTATATAATGTGAATTAAGGCATTAGGTCAGTGGAGAATCATATTTCATTAAGTTTTCCTACAGGGAAACAGGAGAAACAGATGGGTTTAATTATTTCATAGATGTCCACTTGGCCTGGAAATGTGTAAAGCTCACACCTTCATGAAAAATCAATATAAGAACATTAAAACACACATCAGTGTTTTATAAGACAATGTTCCATCTGCCAATATTGTGCAGTTGTACAAATCTGAAGATCAAAGTCACAGCTTGCCCAGCAGAAAGTTAAACCCAGTGACACCCTGAAAACCAGAAAGCGAATTAGTCACTGTATAAAAATTTAATTCCATGCAGAGCTATGCAAAAACGTAAACACACACCCCATGTTCAGGGCTCTTGAATAAAAGAAGAGGCTAAATTTGCACCTGTGAATGTATTTCTATTCAAAGGCTGAGAAATTCAACAACTCACCAGGCAAGGCCTGAATCCCATTTGGAACAATTTCTCATGCAAGATGATGATAATAATCCAAAACCCAAGGTATTAACTGGAAAATTCATACAGCTCACCTGACACCAGCAGTTTGTGTTTGTGGGTTTTTTGGCTATGAACATTCAGACAAATTGTTTGGAAATTTTAATGAAATTTTAAAATCCTTACAATTAACACAAAACAGATAAACAAACAGCACACCCAAAAGACCCAAAAAACGTTAGGCTAAAGAAACACATCTTTTCACTGACCTTGACCTGAAATTAATTCACCCCATCAAAAACTCCCAAAGCAAATCTCCCTAAGAATTGCAGAGCACATTGCAGCTGGGTTAAAACTGACTCAATCCAACACCACTTCAGAAGATGAATCAGTGAATTTTGAAATACCCAAAAAATTTCCAGCTTCCCAGAAAGTGGATCAAGGATAATTCCTGACAGCTAGAACACAGAGCAGTGGAAAAATATGACTTTACAACTTGTGCTTATAATGTACACTGAGTACACACACACTCAGTGTGCAATCATGTCCAAAGTAATACTATCCCGATTTTTTTTTAGTATACGCTCACTCCAAAATTTTCCATTAAAAACATGAAAACAGACAGCTCTCATTATTAAAAAAGAAAATAAAAGAAAAAGGGGAGCAGCTGGTTTTGCCCCAGTGGCAAAAACCACTTCATCAGCTTGAATCAACCCCAAATATTGTTGAATTTCTTTGTATTTATTCTTTCTTGCCTTCTTTTTAAACCATCCCACACTTGAAATGGTTTAGAATGATTTTTAGTGGGGCACAGGGAATAAATAAGCCTATTGCATTACCACTGGCAGGATAAAGATGAAATTTAGGAATTACTGTCCACAAATCACTCCTGACCAATCTCTTTAATGGTGAGGACATGCAGTGAAGCGTTTCTGCCCAGGATGGCACTGAAATTCCAGCCTGGAGTCCCAGCCTGGCCTGCTGCTGAAGGCTGGAATGCCCCTGAGCTTGGCATTTGCCTTTGCTGACCTTCCAGAGGTTCCTGCCAGCCCCTGGTCAATGTTCTCCCCCATTTAACTTCTCCTTCGCGTTGCCACAAGCCCCACGCCACCATGAGGCTGTGACTGGAGTCACGGAGCAGCAGTGACCCTCGGAGCTCTGGGGGATTCCCAGCTGCACTGGGCACTGCTCCCCACCACTCGGATCTGGGGAGCCCAGCCAACTTCCCAGCCAGCTGTCACCCCATGTGTCCCCACGTGGCTCTGAAGGTGCTACAGGACCGTGGCAAAGGGCTCCCCAAAGCCACCACGCACAGCACAGGCAGTGCCAGCTTTCCCAAAAGGCAATCAAGCACCTTTTGCCCTTGGGAGTCCACGCTGGCTGCTCCAAATCACCTTTGTGCCCCTTCAAGGAATGGCAAAGAAGCCTCGAAAATGGTTTCCAGGAGGTTTTGCTGTGTAATTTACCCAGGAATTAAGGTAAAGCTGCCATTCCCAGATCCAGTATTTGCCTTTCTGCAGCCAGCAGGAAGCTCTCCTGACTGCCATGACCTTTCCAAGGTGACAGGGAACTATCCCACTGCAGCTCTGGAGTCCCAGTAAGCTCCAAGCCCTGCAGTTCCAGTTCCATTGGACAGCCCACTGTGCTTGGCTGGGATGGAGTTAATTTTCTGCACAGTGCCTGGGATTTGTGCTGAGAACACAAAGTTCCGGGCACAGATAACTCAGGGATGTTCCCATTATTGCTGAGCAGTGCTTACACAGCTCAAAGCCCTTCCTGCTCCTCACACCACAGAATGGTTTGTGTTGGGAGGGACCTTAATAATAATCTTGTTTCACCCCTGCCATGGGCAGGGACACTTTCCAGTGTCCCAGGTTGTTCCAAACCCCATCCAGCCTGGCCTTGGGCACTTCCAGGGATCCAGGGGCAGCCACAGCTGCTCTGGGCACCCTTTTCCCATTAGTGAGTAGGCTGTGAGTGTGCAAGAAATGGGGAAGGGATCCTGTCAGGACAGCTGACCCCAAGTGACCCCAGAGCACACAACATTGTGCTCAGCAATAAAAAAGCTGGGGGAAGAAGAAGGAAGAAGGGATGTTCAAAATGATGGCATTTGTCTTGGCAAGTCATAGAATCATTAGTGCTGGAATAAACCTCAAGGGATCACCGAGTCCAAGCTGTGTCCATTCCCTACCTTGTCCCCAGCCCAGAGCACCGAGTGCCACGTCCAGCCCTTCCTTGGACACCTCCACACCTCCCTGAGCAGCCCCTGCCACTGTTGAAAACCCTTTTCCATGAGGAAATTCCTGCTGATGTTCCCTCTCCTCCTGTCCCTGTTTCCCCCCTGGCTGTCCCCTCCTGTCAGGGGCTGTGCAGAGCCACAAGGTCCCCCCTGATCCCCCTTTTCTCCAGGCTGAGCCCCTTCCCAGCTCCCTCAGCCTCTCCTGGGGCTCCAGCCCCTTCCCCAGACCATAACACTGAATTAAAACATCCTTTGGATTGCCAGCTCCCACTATAAAATCCAAAGGGGAGCAACCCTGAAATACATGGGAGGAGGGAATGGGCCAAAAGGTTTTGCCATTCCTTGAAGGAAAACGGGTTTTGTGAATTAAACCAAACCTTGTCTGGTTTAATTCAGTGCTTTTATGTGGATGTCGCCTCTCACTTTCCCCCAGCAACATGAAAAATGCACCATGATGAATCAGTACCATACAACCAAATAACTGCTGTTACCTGGTTTTTAATTTAAGGACAGGTGCATCACTAACAAAAGCACAACTGAATCCCAAATACTCCAGCCAACATAAATCATCGCTGTGGCTCTGTTCAGGGCAGGGGTTGGCAATAAATGCTGAGATAAGATAACTCAGCAGCAGCTGCATGGCTAATGAGGGACTCTAGGAACACCCATGCACGCAGGGACACACTGCATTAATATTCCCTGCCCGTGTCCAGCAGACACAAAGACAACATACCTGGAGCAATAATGAATCTACAGAAATTATTCATCACGACAAGACTCTCAAACAGTGCATGTAATAAGCTCCTCTTCGTGGCTTTTCTCTTTACTAAACAGAATTACCGCTACAGAAATGTTTTAGGAGGTTTGCATAAAATTCTGAGTGGCTGAAGGGTAAATTATTTTTCAGAACAACACAATTTCTGAATTTATCTGTACATAAGCTGCAGAAAGCATGGCAGTGCAACAACCAGGTTATTAAAATTTGGAATGTGCTTCACAGAACCCCAGAATGGTTACGGTCATAGGGGACCTATAAAACATCCCATTCCTACCCCTGCCATGGACAGGGACACTTTCCACTGTCCCAGGTGGCTCCAAGCTCCATCCAGCCTGGCCTTGGGCACTGCCAGGGATGCAGGGGCAGCCCCAGCTGCTCTGGGCACCTGTGCCAGGGCCTGACACCCTCACAGGGAAAAATTTCCTCTTAATACCCTTCCTGCTAATATCTAACCTAAACTTACTCTCTTCTCAGTCCAAATCCATTCCTCTTGTCCACCTTGTCACAAAGTACTCAAGACTCCAAATGCAGAGATTTTTGTAGCCTGACTTTTCCTTTTCCCAGCAAAACTCCTCTAACACTGATCACTGAACACCACAAATTATACTTTTCATTTCTAAATCAAAAACTTCACCTCAGACAAAGCATAGCAAGTGAAGTTTCATCTTAATTACATCATGTAAAAGAATTAACTCCGTTATTACAATTCTCTGTACGTCAGACCAGCACAAAATCATCAGCAGTCACCTCACCAGGGAACCCAAGTGCCTCCAATGATTTTGTGGCTAACTGTATTCAATTTAAACACCCCCAAATTTCAATAAAACCAGTGCTGACTCTAACAGTTGATCTCATGCCTTTGTTCTTGCAAAAAGGCAACTGAAGAAACTAGGAAGTTGTAAGCAAGGAGAAAGTAATTTCAATTTCATTTGCGCAGAATACTTCAGGTTCCTTTTCAGCCACTCCAAGAACAAAAATCACCAGAGGTCACATTACAGCAAATCACAGCCTTTATGTTTGGTTTTAAAAATAACAAACTCTCTTTTGTTCAATGGTTTTATATCACCTGAATGAAACAGATCCCTTCCTAGAAAGATGCCCCTTTTATATGCATGCTGTCACCTGCCAGGGTTATGGTATTGCTAGAAACAGGCAGTTCAGCTGCATTCTTATCAAGGAGCAAAAGTTCCATGTCAGCTTTGAATAATATCAGCACTGCCACTATTGCCTTTCCTGCTGGAGACTTTGTACCGCCTATTAAATAAACTCCACTGAGCTGGGCATTTAACAGCACTGTTCAAACACTGGTTTGCTGCCCGGATTTTGGGCTGGCTTTATTTGCCTGGTCTCCAATTAAACCTGCTACCTCCCACGTTACATCACATCCATGCCCTTGGGCACGGAGATACACACGTGGAACTCTACCCCAGCTCTTGTCAATGAACAGATTTCTACATCACAGCATTACCTTGGCTCTTCTTTCCAAATTACATGTTAAGGTTTTCCTTGACATCAGTAAAAGGAAAGATTTCCCCAGAAAAGGTTGAGTGGGGAAATACAGCTGCTGAGTACTGCAGACCCTTCCCTAGAGCCCACCACTGGGAAGAGCCTTCATGCAGAAGATGTCTTGCTGCTCCCATTCCCAGAGCATCCCTCGTTCCCCTCCTCATGTCCCTGATCAGATGGAGGTGTCACTGATACTGCCCTTGAGCAGCCAAGCAAAGCTTTCATGCTCCTCCCTTCCTGCCCAGGGACCTTGCATGCTCTCCCTGCTCAGCCATGAACCTCCTGACCTCCCCACACAACGGGATTGGGTGCTCTCTGCAAGTCCTGCAAGGAAAACTAAGCTGAACCCTCACTCCTGGCTGCTTCCCAGGAGACTCTGCCCACCACCGCTGAATTCTGCTCTCCTGACAGTGCATCTCCACGTCCTGAAGGCAATTTGTGGTCACAGAAGCCCAAGCCACCACCAGTCTGGACAGGATTCCCAACACCAGCCTCCCCTCCCACGGCAAGCACGGACCACGTGGAGATCTCACACCACAAACATCCCAACGTGGGCTGAACGTGGCCTCCTGGCCAAGACTTTTAAATTTTTAACAAGAACCTTGCTGGGCAGGCCAAGGTCCCACCAGCTGTGAAAGCACACGAGGCAGCAGAACAAACTCAAAACCACCCTGGCGAGGTCACCCACAGCCTCAAGCTTTGCCCACAGAGAAGTTCTCTGACCCAGCACGAGAAGCCAGTGACATTTCCTGCTTGTGGATCCACTTGAGGTCTGCCTGATCTCAGCAGACGTGTGAAGGGCATCTTTGCAACTCGGGAAGCACAAATATTTGTAACATCAGGAAACTCTCTGCTTGCTGAGTCAAGGAATTCAGCTCTCCTTCCTGCAGCTCGCTGGCAGCCCTCACTTTCTGCTTACCTCAGTGCACTGCTCCAGCTCTCTGGCAAGCACAAAAGAAATAAAGAAGTGGCCTTTTTTAAAACTTGACTTTAATGTACATACTCTGTACTGTCTCCTCTTTAGTCTTAAAATAGTTCTTCCGAACAGAGCTTCATAAATTCCTGCAGAAAGGGAGTAGCTGGCAATCCAAACATCCTGTACCACAGCAGAGCTCTTCTCTCCGCTACAAATTTCTTTCCACAACACATCTCACGATTTTCTAGCAGTTTTTCCCCAAGCAAACAGCAGCTACAATATCCACCCCATCCCTTTTATGGCCAAGCACACAGTAATCCCTTGTTGATTCGGCTACTACAGAACATTCTACCACCCTGAGGAGCCCTGCTCCATCCTTCCGCTACACTGAGGATTTACAGTAACTCACAACTGCACTGGATTCTCCATCTCTGCCCTGCAATTAGAAGCCCGCTCGTCTCACACCTAAAACTAATCAGCTGTGACAGCTTTGCTACTTTTTGTCCTTTGGAATGCTTACCCTTTAAATCTCCACTTATCCTCAACTAAGATAAAAGCTACATGGAAGGGAAATTCTCCTGAGTGTAAACACAGGTATTAAAGCTGAAAATATTTCAACCAGTATTTCAATGTATCAGGGCACAGCCAGCTATATAATCTAGAAATCAAAGCTGGGCATAATATCTTTGTGACAAAAGCAGCCTCCTGCCTGTCCTGCCAGCATCCATCCACCCACAACTGTTTTTACTCCAATTTTCACACACAATTTGCAGTACCTGGATCATCCTCCTGCCATCCCCTCAAGCAAGTGAAGGCACTACTGTTCAACTCAAAGGAGTAATAACTCTGCCTTCCATGGCCACAGAGAGCAGATAAATGAGCTCCTGCTTTGAAAAACAAAAGCCATAAAGCCTAACTTTGAACATCTTGACTTACACAAGTTCTCACACACAGAATAGTTCAGGTGGGAAAAGACCTCGATGATCATCAGGACCAACCATGAATGATTTCCTGCTCTTACAAAATGTCCCTTCCTAAAAAGCCCATCTGGATTTTCAAGAGAGCATTGCTTACAGTGCTCACAGTAGTTTAAAAGATGCACTTCAAACCTGAAACTTCCCCACACAAGGTGTTATAAAGTCACTATTTTTTTTAGCAGGACATTTAGAGGTCAATCCCAACTGGCACAGGCCAATTTTAAGTGCTCTTTACAACATACAGAACACATTAGAACATACATATCTTGGCAACATTTCTAACTGAAGCATTCTAATGGCTCAGTAAAATTTATTTGATTTAAACAAAAAATATTGACACATATGCAAAATTCTTGGTGTCAAAGTACCCACAAGCAAATTTGGCCATTAACAGGAGATAGCTGTGATTTTTATCAGCACAAGCTCCCAATTAATAAGAAATTTCCTCTCTATAAATCTATCAAAAACAACAAAGCAGTTTTTCCCCAAACATATTTGTGAGCTACGAATTTATTCATAATTTTAAAGGTTCTAATGCACACAACCTGTGATAAACCATGAAATATCTTCACCTCGTGCCTGAACAGTGCTCCTGTAGCAATGCACCAAGAAAAAAAATTCCAGACAGCATTCACCAGCGAGCAATGTACTCCCCATAAATCACATTACTGTACAGTTTGGGATTAGGATGAGTTGCCACTAGCAACAGAGCCAAAAAAATCAATTCTGTCACTATATATAGAGAATTCTTGCGACCTCAAACGTAGCCAATGTTTTCAGCAATTTGTCTCAGAGAAGTATTAGCAGTCCAGCATGTTATCAGAGGAACATGACACCCAGACACAAAGCAATGCTAAAACAATCGTTTTTCCTTCAGTAGAATAAAAAAAGGAAACAAAAAAGAACTGCCAGAAAGCTGCTGGTGTGTGCGAGCATTTCATTCACCCTTTTCAAAATAAAAGCGTGCCCTCTTTAGAGCATTAACATTCACAACAAATACAAGGATTGGTTTCAGAGCTTAAGTGTATTTAAAATGATCACTAATGAGTTTTGTTTTAAAATGGGAAACTAAGCAAACATTAGGGAGAGATACAGTTCAGACAAATACAAGGGTATTTTTCTATAGCTTCCCCAGACCTGATTCATCATATCCAAGGCATTTCCCTTTCAGAAAAAAAACAACAACCTAGGATGTTATAATTCAGACTGTCTACCAGGAGCTTTTAGAAAACAGGAATATGAGGAGTTTCTTTGATCCCCATTTGCTTAACAGCAAGAAGCCAAGGCACATTTCACCATTCATGCTCCTTATTTCATCCTGGCTCTGCAAAGGTTTTGTAGCAGGCAACAACCACCTTGGAGTTCTTACTTTACTCATCTGTCACATTTTAGGAATCTTGACAGTGCCACCCAGGTTTATCACAAAGACTTCTCTCCTTTCTTTCCCTACAGTCTTAATACGAGCATTTCAATTTTAAATGATGCCCTTCACAAGGTTTCATTGTCACTAACACTGACGTAAGTCAAATTCTGTGTTTTAATGGATTCTACAGGTAATAATAATTACTATAATGGGTTTTTTCCTCAAAGCACAATCACTGTTTTAGAAGAGTAAAGTGCTGTTATTTTTTGAAGTCAGTAAAATGTTACAGCTCACTGAAAACATGTGGCACAATTTCTAAAATCCATCAGTAGATATATGTCAGAATCACAGAATTATTTAGGTTGGAAAAGACCTCTGAGATCCTTGAGGCCAAGTTTTGCCTGATCACTACCTTGCCACCACCGAGTGCCATGTCCAGTCATTCCCTGAACACCAATATTCCTTATAAACTTTCCCCAAAAGGAGAAATTTCAGTCTATTGCCAATCAAAAAAACATATGGAAAAGATTTCTGAAATGGGTCAAGGCATCCTGTCTTCTTGCCACTGACAACAATTTTGATCTTGCTTACTACCTGCAGCCCCACTGCCTGCTCCAATCACATATAGCAGTGTAATGCAGTTAAAACCCATTGTTCCTGAGCCCCAGTAACACCAGAACAGGGCTGTTAATGAGGGTTTGTCATAGAATCACAGGCTCCCAGCACGGTTCGGGTGGGAAGGGACTTGAAAGATCATGAGTCCCATGGGCAGGGACACCTCCCACTGTCCCAGGTTCCTCCAAGCCCTGTCCAACCTGGCCTTGGACACTTCCAGGGATGCAGGGGCAGGCACAGCTGCTCTGGGAACCCATGCCAGGGCCTGCCCACCCTCCCAGAGAAGGTGCCCAACACCCGACTATGCCCCCAACACCCGACTGCCCCTGCTCTTTAGCTGCCAGAAGTCATGCCCCTCATCCTGGCATTCCATGCCCTTGTCTCGAGTCCCTCTCCATCTTTCCTATGGGCTCCTTTCAAGTCCTGCAAGGGGCAATTGGGTCACCCCAAAGCTTTTCTTTTCCAGCCTGAACAATCCCAATTCTCCCAGCCTTTCCCATACTGCCAGTTCAGCAGCACAGCTGGGTGCAGAGAAGGCAAAAGGCATTTCAAACATCCACCGAGCTGTGTCAACAAAAGGGCCCAGCCCTCCTCTAGCACAGTATCGAGCTAACCTGCTAAATTTAGAACAAAAAAAAAAAATCACAAATACGATGGACAAACTCCTCCAGCAGAGAGATCCATTTGCTCCCTGCGAGTGCAGAAGTGTTCGGATGCATGGAGAGATGAGGTCTTGGTGCTTAACTGGACAACAGCTCCGCGCTGCACCTCCAGCACGAGGACCTGGCAGCGAGCAGAGAACATCAAAGCACCCCCACCAACTCAAAGGAACCTCTCAGGGCAGATCAAAGCTCGAGGCACTTCATAAGCCGGGCCCGGGGTGTTCCGAACAAAGAGCGAGCCCGTGGGGACAGACAGCCAACCTCGGCTGCGGGACACGCCAGCCACGAGGCCACGTCTGCCCAGGAAATCGGGAATAACAACACGGCCGTGCTGGGTTCCAGGGAAAAGAAATGTGCCTTTGGTCCTCCTTGTGCTGCTCTCTGTTAGGATGGAGAGGAGGAGAGCAGGCACTCACCAAAAGGAGAGGGAGCACACAGGAAAGCAAGTGCAGACAAGGAAAGGACATTTTTATCAGTGACACATTAGAGGATGATCGAATCCTTTACACAGGTTTTTAAAACTATTTCTTGAGGACCAAATGGCCAACAGACAGAAGATTCAGCTCCTCAGGCATTATGGATCACGTTCAGCCACTTGCCACCAACAAGAGGCAAACTGCATCACCTCAAGACTGCAACCCCAACCACTCTTTGGATACTACAATCAAAATTCTGCATATTTCCAAATGAAAAACTCCTGTAATCACAAAGATTATCTTCACCTCCTCAGCAGAAAAGCCTAAGCTCCAAATGCTTAGAAAAACTAGAATATAGGGCCTTCTTTGTTTTCTACGCAGCTGATCAGCTCATAGCAATGAGCTACAATCTGCTTTCACATCAATTAATACAAACACAGACAAACAATGTCTAGGAAAGTTGTTTGCACTTTTAACCTATTTGAACATAATGCACATCATTCAAGCTCTGCATACATTCCACCAAATCAGAAGGTTCCGGGCAGATGCACCCCCGAAAACCTGTACATCACAGGGGAAAAGAAATGAGATTCCCAAGGAGAACGAGTGCACTTCCCAAGCTTTCCCAAGTCCTCTCAAGTCTGCCACTATTTATAGCGATTCGAGAGACTCAACACCTCCCACTCTGTTACAATTCTGAGCCTTTGCTTTGATTTGAAACACACAGAAAAGAGCTAAGAAGGAGGAACAAACCAGTCTTACTGCAACTGCAGAAATTACTTTTCTCTCATCTCTCTTCTATTACTGGGTGGGAAATGTGGGATACAAGGAATAGCTGCAACTCCCACCAACAATCCCAAAGACACTAGCTGTACAGGTACCCCAAAATACTAATGTTTGCTAATACTACAGACAACTGATGTTCTTTTGCAAAGAAAAGATGAGACTGTTCAGAGATCCAGAGGAAATCACATCATGAGCCTTGAATCTTTTGCTCCCAAATTGCCACATTTTAGAAAGAGAGCATTAGTCTTTGGAACAACCTCCCTGGAGATGCATGGAATCCCTGCTGTGGAGGTTTCCAAGATGTGAGGTAACATCAGCCAGGCTCCCTTCGCCTTGTAGGGTTGGATGAGACAGCATTTTGAGGTGTGCCCTGCAGGCAAATTTACTTTTAAAGAGCATCCTGGTATTGTTGGTACAGTGAGGTATCTCAAGTTTACCACCTTAAACCAATGCCACAGGAGATGGTTCAACAAACAGGTTCAATTCAAATATTTGTGCTTTGCTGTGACTCTTGTCAAACAAAACCCCACCCTTGTGATGGTGTTCTCTCAATCTCACCAAACCACAGAACCATGGAACTGCTGGGGCTGGAAGTGACCTCTGGAGACCCCCCAGTCCAGCCTCCCTTGCCAAAACAGGTTCACACAGACCAGTCTGGAATAAGCCCAGGGAAGGAGACTGCAGAACCTCTCTGAGCAGCCTCCTCCGTGTGCTCTGTCATCACACAGCAGGTTTTTTTCCCCTCATATTCAAGGGGAACTTCCTGCATTCCAGTTTGTGCCCGTTGCCCCTTGTCCTGTCACTGGAAAGAGTCTGGTCCCATCCCCTTGGCAGCTGGCCTGAAAATACTTGCATGCATTGCCAAGATCCTCTCTCAGCTGCCTGTTCTCGAGGCTGAACTGCCCAGTTCCCTCAGCCTTTCCCCAGAACTGAGGTGCTCCTGGCCCTCATCATCTTTGTATCCTCTCCAGTCCTTCCCTGTCCTGTCTCTCTTCACACAACTCTGGCTCAACAGCATTGAGAAGAACAGAGGAAGACTGAGAAGACAAAGAGGAATTTCAAAAGCAGGACCTCTTTCTTAATTAGGTGATATGTACTTGTTCTGTTAGTCAGCCAGCTCAGATCACAGAGAGATAATTAGAAACAATCACACAAAATCAATTTACATGAAAGAAAACTTCATAAACAACAAGCACATTAAAATAACATGGGAAACCACTGCCATCTACTCCCTTTCTCACCAGTGGCAACACAGCTGAAAATGAGCAAAGTACATTTAGAGATAAGACAGGCTAAAACCAGCCTGGGAACACGCCAGGACCATGAAAAGCAGGTGCTAGAAATCAAGGCACCATAACATGGCCTATTATTACTTTTCTGAATATTCTTTTTCATTCACAAGGCAATCTAGCCTGTCTTTTCTGCCTCTGCCTGGCTTTAGGATGGGAAGGCAATGCTTTTCAAGTCAAACATTCAAACAGAAATTCAGCAGCCTAGCACATGGCAATGTTTCAAGACAGAAATTCCCAATTATGTCAAGAGATTACAACTACTTGACTCCCTGCTGAAAGACTGAAAAATAGGGGTCAATTTTACTTCATTTTTCAAGAACTTCAGCCCCTCACCTCTGTCACTCTGAAATAAGAGCAAAGTAATTCCACCTTTCACACAGTTAAATGATTTCTTAAATTCCCAGTCTGCAGAGGACGCCAAGCTGAGAGTGCAGTTGACACATGGGAAGGATGGAGGCATCCAGAGGAAAGGAATAAATGGAATATTGGGAAGGAATTGCTCCTTGGGAGAGTGGGCAGGGCCTGGCACAGGGTGCCCAGAGAAGCTGTGCCCGCCCCTGGATCCCTGGAAGTGCCCAAGGCCGGGTTGGATGGGGCTTTGGAGCAACCTGGGACAGTGGGAGGTGTCCCTGCCATGGCAGGGGGTGGGAATGGATGAGTTTTAACATCCCCCTCCCACCCAAAACCATTCCACAAATCTATGATTCATTCTTACATCCAAAGCTCTTTAAAGGCACTTCTGATCTGAGCTCATCTCAGAGTTTCATACCCTCCAGAAAAATTGTGGCTTGCTCAGTTTTTTTGCCTCCTCCCTTTCTTTTTTCCTCCTTCAAAAATGCAAACAGAACGCAGCAGAGCCCCCTCAAAAAAATCTTATTTATGCTCAGGATTGCATGCATTTAAACACGGCCATAAGTGCCAACATTTTCCCCACTAAGATTGGCTTGCATCTGGCTAGAAATAACTCTGCTCAGTGGCCCTACCACCATAAATCTTCCAAAGTCTTCTGCATGGCTGAGCTCTGCTCATAAAATTAGACACCAGCGCGTTTTGTCTGTCTCGTTAAAAGGATGTTTGGTGGAGCCGGCGCAGGAGGAGAGAGGAGTGTGTGAACAACCTTCCCAGAGCCACTGGGGATCGGCCCAAACTGTTCTCACAGCGCCACAAAGAAAGGAGCGCTTAAAATAACTCCCAAGGCTCTCAGGAGGAGCGGCTCCGAAGGTTAGGAATTATTTTAGAAGTCCGAGAATGGAATCTCCATGCTTACAGTAGCACACAGCAAAAAAAAAATACCCTAGATTTCAATAGATTATTTTTGTAGTTACTCTCTTTCCTCAAGTTTCAATTGGAAATACTCCATTTGCTTCCTAAATAAACACAAGCCAAGACTTACAGCCATTAATTCCATACTTTCCCTTGCTTTCCTCAAGTTTTAATTGGAAATACTGCATTTACTCCATAAATAAACACAACCCAACACTTACAAGCTTAAAGTCAATAACAAGCCCCCAACTTAATATAGTACTACCATGCATTTAGGAAAAATGTTATTAAAATTTTAAAACCTACTATAAAAACCAGTCAGAAAAGGACCACATTGAGCCATTATAAATCAGTTTATACTGCAAACATTTGACCAGAACAGCCTGGGTTTGATAAGGTTTTAGCCTTTTTTTAACTGCCAGTTTTTAAAATTATAAATGCAGTATAAGTATCAATTTTCTGTGCGCTTTCATATGCAAAAAGCAATCAAGATGATTACACAAGGTCAATGATTTTACTAAGCCAAAAAAAAAAGTTTAAAAATCAGATGCATATTCATCAGAAAACCAAATTCACCACATGTAAGATAAGATATTAGTTGGGTCAAAAGTTCACTAGGAGCAGGAGAGACTGATCTCAAGGACCAGCTGGGAATGAAGTGAAAAGAAAAGTAAGGACACCAAGTTCTCTGCAGCCAAGATAACCATGGTACATCCTCCCTTTTCCGGGAAAAAAACCAACAAAACAAACCCACAACCTCTTCTTTACCTCTGCCTCCCCTACAGGAATATTTACATGCTGTAGGATTTGGTAATCCCATTCCCATCGTTTTTCAGGATGCTGGAATTGAAAAGGCACAAAGTTTCTGAGGTCTCCTGATGGGAGACTGGCAAAGGCAGCAAAACCTGCAAAACAAAACCTTTTAGCACCAAACTGAACAGAACAAAAAGTTGAGGCTGGGTGCTGGGAGAAGGCATTGGACAGGGAATGGGGACAGCACCAAGCCTGACTCCAGGAAGCCTTTGGACAACGCTCTCAGGTACATGGGGGGATTTTGGGGTGTTTGTGCACGGCCAGGAGTTGGACTGGATGATCCCTGATGGGCCCATTCCATCAGGATATTCCACAACTCTGTGGCAACACACCACCACCATAGGGAATCAGGCCAGGCCACGCTGATTGTGCCTGGAATGGGAAGAACGCTCTTCCTCTCTCCAGCACAGCCCATCCTGACCTTTGTGGGATGTCCCCTGCAATTCCCCTCACACAGGGGTTTCAGCAAGAGCTGGGATGAAAAGCCTTGAGGGAAAGCCTTCACCACAGAAGCGATGCAGAAGAAAGAAAACCCAAGAAGCACCTTGAGTTTGAACAAGTGGATCAAAAGAATAAATCGCTGCTCCTTTAGAACCACCCTGTGCCATATATTTTAATATACATTGCAATTGTCCCTGTGAAAATCTGTACCAAAGGCAACTTGACGGGACTCCATGGCAGCTGCTGGCTTCCCAGAGCTCTGCCAAGGAACACCGTGGTGAAAAACAAGAGCTGGGTCCAGGAAAAGCCATGCTCGGATAAAATTCAGGGGAAAAAAAAAAGAAATCAAACCCACAGGACTTTCTGCAAACTATAGAGTTTGTTCTTAAAAAATGGGGCAGGAGTCAAAAGTGAAAATGCAGTTTTTGGCAAGGAGCACTCAGAACCCAAATCCTCTTGTTATGTCTTGGAAGACAAACTCACGCGAAAGCCACAGCTTAACAGAACAAGCCCAGGGTCTCCTGAAAGTCCTTAAAAATGAGACTTCCAGAGCGTGTGTTGAAATTGCTTTAAAAAAAAAAGTTCATTCAAATGCAAATCTCAGAAAAAAAAAATGGGGAAAAAAAAAGAATTTTCATTTGATGTGAGAAATGGTTTGTTGGGCTTTTTTTTTTACACAATTCCACTATAAAAAAAGCAAACAAAAACATCTTTTGATTATTTAGCTTTAATCAGTTGAAAGATACTCAGAAATACTAAAACAGGGGATCCATTAATTTTTGTCTGTCAGGGATGAAAAAAAAAAGAAGGAATGTGGTCCATTTCTCAATTCCACTGTGCCAAGACAGGCCTGAATCATTACACTGTGGCCATGTTTATACTAAAACTCTTCTTTTTTTGCTCAGAACTTGGATTTCCACACCCAGTAGGCAACAGCTTTTTTTAAAGTACATTCCAAGCTTCCCTCAAACAGTTCCAGTCAAAACATCACCAGATTTTAATTCCTTCAAGAATGTGAGCATCTCATTAAAGCCCTGCCTAATTATAGGTAACGTGCCCAGACCACAGATTCTGTGGTATCTTTATATGGAATATTATTCAGAAGTAACTGCACCAACTTCTCTCAAAAATTCCGAAATTTCTGCTCATTTAGTGTTACAGCAAAGAATTTTGTGTCCTCAACTAATTAACAGAGCCTGGGAAAAAAAAAAGAAAGTACAAAAAGTCACAATAATCACTAGTGGTGAGAAAGATCAACCCAGGAGGAAAGAAATGTCATCAGCTCGTAAGAAGACTGGAAGTTTTAAAGAAATAAATATTCCAGTCACACAAAGGAAAGCCTCAAGTGAGAGTCAAACCCAGGAAAAATAACATTTTGCGTGATGTTTTGGGGAATTTTTCTGATTTTTCTGCTGCTTTCCTCTTTGGCAGGTTGCAGGTTTCAGACCCTGTAAGCACAGCAAATCACTCTGTTCCTACTGAAATAAAGCCCCAAACACCAGAGGCAAGGATTGCATCTGCTGAATGCAGGCAATGACCTTGAGGGAAAAAGGAAGGACACATTTCTCAGCAGGATAAAGGGAAAAAAGAGATGGACCTGCTCGTGGAGAGATGAATTTTTTAAAAAGGGGCTTTATCAGATACCACTAGCCAGAGGCAAACATGCTCTGGAGCCCAGGTTCAGGAATACCCAAATAAATTGCATTCCCTGCAGCTGGAGACTGGAAAGAACAGGAAGAAAGGTAAACTCCTCACCACCACCATGCCTGGGGGCAGGAAAAGCAGAGATTTCTCAAAATTATTCAGAATATCTTAGGGAATTCTAATACATATGGCTACACACGCATGTAAATACATATTATTTGACAGCTTTTTTTTCCCCTCCATCTGCTCCTCCTTCCACAGCTCACACAGGCTCTTCCATAACACAGAATATTTTAAGGGATCTTGTAGATTTGCTGCATTTAAAACTGGAGCTGCTGCTGGTCTCTACTCCAGACTCAGCCCCAGCTGCCATAAACCTTATCAGGAACCTGCCAACGCAGCCAGCCAGATTCCAGGAGCACAAATTCCACCGGGGAGTACAAAGTGTATCCAACAGCAAAAGCTTCCACGGAGCATAATTGAGCACAGAAAATGACATGTTCAAACGAGCAGCAACTGGCTGGCTACAGATGTAAATTCATTCATACTTTTACTTTCTTTTTTTAAAAGATCTGTGCTGCTCGCTCTGGCTTGCCACGACAGGCTGAGGCACCGAAGGAGCTCTCTGTCCTCATCCTGGGCACAGAAACACAAATCCTGCCCTGGAATTACTGCTTCCCTCACCACCTGCAGGAGGGACAGCCCAGCAACAACATCCAAGACAGGGAAGGGCTCACATTGGGAAGGAAGAGCCACAAGATCTCCCCACTTGGCTTCACACATCTTCAGTGGCTCTGCTGCACATTAAATAGGAAAGAATCTCAGGAACAGAGAACTAATTAAAATTCACAAGGTCAGAACTGGATAAAGAAAGGGAGGAGATGAAGCACCTGGAAGAAAAAAAACCAAAAAAATAAGTTGACAAATTGGAAGGGAGAAGGAATTGTCAGGAGGCAGAGCTTTCAAAGGAGAGGGTGGAAGATAGAAAACCACAGAAAATCACAGAATATTCTGAGCTGGAAGGGACCACAAGGACACCCCACAAAAGCAAGGCAGCAGCAGCAGCAAAGTGATTAACACAGAAAAATGCAGCTTTATCAAAAAGAACGTGTCAGGAGGCAGAAACCACAAGGACAGAAGAGGGAAGGAAACAGAAGGAAGTATTTGTACATAGATTCACGTCTCTATCAGTTGCACAAGTAGATGGTGAGCCTGTCTTTTCAGCAATTCCTTTTAAATAGTGAATGAGGAAAAAAAAAACCTGAAAAAACTAAAATCAGGAGCCAACAAATGAAAGGACTGTATTGTTACTCCTTCTCAGCCAGAAATCAGGCAATCTTTACATCTCATTTCAAATGACTTAAAAGGATGAGGCAACGTAGATCAGCACATCCAGACAGCCAAAACGAGTTAAGGCTTAAATGAGGTGAATTTTCCAGAGCTGTAACTCACAAAGCAGCAGCTGTGCCTTCCACAGGGGCATCAGGCTGGGCTTACACAGTGACTTTAAAGCTGTGTGAACCTGGGCTGCTCTTGAGCAGCTTTGCTTTCCCTCTCCTCCCTCAGGTACTCATCATCCATCCATCCTCCCTCCCCTGCCACACTGGGCCAGGGACTGGATTTACCGAAAACCCTGGGAGAAAAGCCAGGGAAGGTTTGATTTGAGGTGGGGGAGCTCCCTGATCCACAGAACTCACCCACCCTGTGCTGCAGCAGAATTCGCTGGGCCAGCAGACCTGGCCCCACATCTTTAGCCCTAAAAGACTAAAGTTAAAACAGACACATAAGCCCGATTTCATTCTCTCTAGCAAAACAAAAATGTGAAGAAGTTTTAGAAAGGACATCTTAGGATACCTCAGCAAAACCTGAAAAGGCATAACAAGTGTTTTGGAAAAGGAGACCCCAAGCCTTTGAAAAAGCAAGGCCCAATGTTTAATGTAAAGCAATTATCACTTAATGAGTTTATGAAGTCTGTAGCACATAAATACCTCACAGAAATGCCAAGTTGAACTAAAATGTGAATCATAGAGTTCTTTACAATTCTGCAGGCACTGGTACACACACAAAAGGAAAGCATCCTTCTGTCCCAGCAAACCAAGAGCATTTGCAGACACTGGGTGTGACTGACTGACTACCATCAGTCAACTAAGGCAATCCTAAAACCAAAATAAAATACATTAGTATTGCTAACACCTCTGATAAATTCAGCCATTCGCAGCCCAGCAAAAAAAATAATGAACTCAGTGCCTAAAAGCAACCAGTGTGGATGGAGTGAAGGACTCCTTGCCATAAATGTTGAAGGGTTTCTAGATCACAGCAACAAATCCTACATTTACCTGTCAAGGAAAAAAATAATCTTTTTCTCCATCCCAGTGGCAGAAAGACAACCTTTTTTATGGTAATGCCAACACAGATCTCCCACATGAAAGCATGAGATAGCTTTAGTGAGCTACAGAAGATAAACACATGTCATGCCTAAAACTAAACCAAAAAACCCTAAAAGCATCCTGAATCGCTTGTTCCCCTAATTCCCCAGTCACTGAGCATGAAGAAATGTAACAGAAGAGCCAAACAGAGATTATAAACACAGAAATGTATTTTTAAGTCTATTTGCTAACACATTTCAAACACATTCTTTATTAGAGTCTTGTCAAGTCATGGAAGGAGACTTCAGCTTTAGCGCTACTGAGCTTCCACAGAGGAACAACACAGTTTGTTAAGACTGAAATGGACATTTGGTATTTTTAAAAATAAACACTAGAATTTTGCATAGTGTCAAAAGGTATAAAAAAAAAAAAGAAAAAGGTAGCTAAACACATATACCTCAACCCTGACCAAGATTCCCCAGTTTTGCATAAAGATATCAAAGCTGCTGGTACTGCAAGCATGCTTTATGGGCTGGTAGGCTGCCAAAAATCATCTGCTAATACACCAGACAATAGATGTATTCTGCTGGAGAACTTTCTGATCTTTTCCTCCTATCACTTCTCTTTAGTTGCACATAAAACCCGACCGAAGCGATACAAAAAATGTGATTTGAATGCTTGCGTTTATGTGCCAACAAACCAAGCAATTATTCACAATAAAGTAACTTTTTCAAACATGCATTTTTAATCACTGGACTGCAAGCCCTGATTCAGTGTTTCCTGTTGCCATTGCAGCACTTCAGTTTCTGGAATTCTGAGCACAAATCTGTGCTCCTGCAGCGCCCAAAAGCTTCCAAAGGACCCAAACCCTTCTGAGCCTTGATAAACAAATGGCACTGTGCTCAAATTCCACACTCTGGGATAACAGCAGGGGCTTTCCATGCAAACAAACCTTCCTTCCAGAGACAAAGATCCTGTGTGTGGTTCCAGCTTTCTGGAATGCTCCGGAACCACGGTGGCTGCATATCCTGAATCCAGCCATAAATGATGGGATATTGGGGTGGGGCTGACACCCAAATTCCCCCAGGAGCATCACACCCTGAGCAACACCATGGAGCCCCCACAGCTCCCCCACTTCCCAATCCAAAGGGCTCTGCTTCACGCACCAGGATCAGGGCTTGTTCAGCAAATGCTTTTAACCCCAAATTCCCTGGTTCTGATTCTCTGATATTTGAACAAATCACTGACAGCGCTGAGCTGTCATACCCCATCTCATCATCCCACACTGAAAGAATGTTTCATCTGTAATTCCACGCAGCAATTCTGCAACCAGAGTGCTGAACACACTCAGTGACCATGGGAGTGAATTAAACATATTAACCCAGCTTCCTAATCCCCAACATTAAAATTCAGAAATTTAATTAACTGCAGAAATTAAATTACATTAAAGGAAGATATTTTAACCTGGCCTTTTCACGTTTTCCTGGGTTTGCATCCACAGGCTTATGACATCTTTCAGCAGAACACAGGCTGAAGTGATCATAAGCTCCTGAAAAGCAGCAAGGGCTAATAAAACCTGGGCTATGGCAGCAGTACCCAGCCTAGATGCTCTAAAAATAAGTTTCCATCTAAGGGGGGAAAATTCCTTGGATCGGTCTGTTACTTATTACTCAGCATTTGCGTGTTACACACTCCCCAGAATAATCTTAATCTGAGGAAATGAACGCTGTGATCTTTCCCATAGGGAAAAAAAAAAAGTGTTTCAACACCCAAAAACACAAGGGGGAGAAAAGGCTCCAGCCTTGACATCCTGATTTATGGAGGACACTGATAAACAGAACTTCATCTGTCAAAGCCAAACACTTGCATTTAATATACAAACATCAAGCAGGAAATCTCATTTAAATAATTAACATGTGGACTATCCAGTGCCAAAAAGAGCAGGGCAGCAATGGACTTCTGCTGAACATTTTACAGGAAATGGAATGATTAATCCTCCATATAATGCCAGGTACCCACTCCCACCACATTTTGTTAAAAGCAAACCTTTAATTTCAGGAGAAGCAAATCACATTAAGTAAAAGGAATAATGAAACCCCCACAACTGATGTTCTGTGGATTTTCTCTATTGTTTTGAACCCATGCAGACTTTTAAATTATAAATGCAGATATCTTCTCGTAACTTTCTGGTAAAAAAATGCAATCTGCTTGAAAGTGCTTTTCAAAGCTATCTCTAGAGAGACATAAATCATCAGTGGCTTTAAAATATTTCAGTAATTTTAGCAGCCTTTTACAACTGGTAAATCAAAGTCTCAGTATATTATGTAAATAAATATTGCTGAAAAGACCAATGCTTTTTGGATGTTGTTTGTGAGTTTCTTTTAACATTTCCCCCATTGAAGAGAAGAAAAAAAGGGTTTTGCATTGTGTTAGCTCCAGTTATAATTTCCAGCTGTGTCAAAACTTTAACAGCCTAAAAGCAGGAAATCCAAAGAGGAAATTCCATCGTCAGTTCCTGAATTTTGTAACTCAAATGTTCTTCCAAAAACTGGACCTTAAAGGAATTTTGGTAACATTTTCTGTAGCCTTACCTGATGTCTTCCAGTAGGTCACATTCTGCCTGATGCTTGGCCTGAAGTTTTGTCATCTGCTCAACCTGAATGTTTTTCAGCTCTTGTGTAACTTTCACCTACAAAAAACCCAAACAAACCCAAGGACCACTTATATCTTCTGCCATTCAAGTCACATTTCAACAAGAAAACAAACAAACAAGCCCAAGGACCACTTACATTTCCTGTCGTTTAAGTCACATTTCATCAGGGAAACAAACCAACCAACCCAAGGACCACTTCTATTTTCTGTAGTTTAAGTCACATTTCAACAAGAAAGCAAACAAACAAACTGGGAAAGGTTTCAGAAGGTCGGCTTTACATTTTTAGTACTGCTGTAGTTTTCCTTTCAGCCTTATGACCCTGCACAGCCAGAATTCCAATACTTTGGGAACCTGCTTGGTAACTGGCAAGGAGCACCAATGGCCCAAGTATTGGGAACAATTTGGTTTTGGAAGGGAACCTTGGAATTGTTTTGTTCTTGGTTTTTATCTAAAAAGAGGTCTTGGTATTTAAGCCCTCTAGTGATCACAGGGAATCCACGTATCGGCCTAAGAAATGATCACCAATATCTCTGAACACATTACGCATTCATGAGGACAGAAATGCCAAACTGTTACTGCAGAGGGAAGAGAAATTCACAGAGGAAGAGGGCACCCATCTCCCTCTTCTTCACTAGCCAGGCAAACAAAAAAAAAAATCCTAGATCTTATCCGCCTCTCTATTTTAACTCTGAAAATCATGCCCCAGCAACAAGCACCCTTTAATCGCAACATCACATAAAGACAAGTTTTTCACATGACACCAGAAAAATAAATCACATGTATGCCCCTGAATTCAAGCAGAAAAAGTGTCTATTTTAACGTGAACTTTCAGCATTTTTGGTTTTATCTGTATATTAAAAAAGCCCAATTCGAAATAAATAAACCCACACAACACAAGCCAGGTAATGGAAATAAGCTCAGATGAAATAGTACAGGCAAAGAAAATGAATAAATTAAAACTGAAATAATTGAAATTAAATCGGTTTTGTTTGACAAAAGCAGAGTCAGCCCCTAAAATAAGGGGCTGGGAGGCAGGAATGAGAGACCTTCACTGCAGCTGCCTGCCAGGGCTGCTGGGGAGCGCTGGGCATGCCAAGGGAATCCTGCTCACGTTCCCCCCTCTCCGATCACTGTGGCAGGGCTTTGCCAGGTGCAGAACCGGGCACTCGAAACCTCACACCGACCATCCTCATGGGGCTGCAGACCACCACAGCCAGAGCAGCCCAAAGCGGGACACGGAGCAGGCAGGGGTCTCACTCAGCGCCACGAACTCCTGCCCGCACAGGAGCGGCCTCTCCATCCTCCGCACAGCCCCCCAAACGAGCCCAAACCCCAGCACGGAGCAGCTGAAGGCAGCTCGGCTCCCGCAGATACCAACCTGCCTAGCCAGACAAGCCACACGGGGCACAGCGCTCATCCCCAGTTTCCATGCCCGCTTGCCTCCGCCGCCACACCAGTCCCCCCGGCGGGCAGCGCCCCACATGCCCACGGAGCGCAGGGTCACCCGAAGAGCCTCCCCGGCGCATCTGCAGCGCGTCCCCACCGCACGTGGGAACGAGCGGGGAAACGCCGCACAATTCCGGCTGCCCATGCTCCTGTGTGCTCCTGGCACACGCCGGGACAGGCTGCGTCCCTGGATCAACTCCAGACGTGACCTTCTTCCCCAAGACAACCAACCCCTCGCTGCTGGCACCGACGCGCCGCACGAACCCCCCAAAATCCCCGTGGCAGCACCCCACAAGCCGCACGACCTCCACGCCTCCGTGCAGCCGAGCCCTCCGCAGCCACTGCCCCCCTTCCCAGCCCTCCGTGTCCCTTTGGACAGCCCCCGCTGGAGAGGGGGGTCCCTGACGGAGCGCTGCCCCCCTGCACCTCCATCCCCGCCAGCGCGTCCCCATGCCTGCCCTGTCCTACCTCCCATCGCACCCCACCGCCCCTCCGTGCCCGGTCCCCAGCACCCCCCGACATCTGCCCAGGACCCACCTTGCAGGGCCACCCTCGCCAAAGCCCTCCCGGCCCCCAGCTCGCCGCTGCACCCCCCACTCCCTTCCCAACACTCGCGCTCCCTCTCCGAACCTCCCCGCAGCCTCCCCCGGCGCACAGCCCACCCTGCGCCCCCCTCCCGCGGCCTCGGACCCCCGCATCGCCCCGGAGCCCAAACCCAGCCCCCCAGAACCCCCCTCAGCCGCCCCCCGGCCCCGCCGCCCTGCGCCGGGCGGGGGTCGCACCTTCCTCGGCGGCGGCTGCATGGTGGTGGTGGTGGTGGTGCTGCGCTGGGTATCCACATCAATTCCCTCCCCCCCGGCAGCAGGATGCGGCCCCCGCTGCAGGAGGAGGAGCGGCAGGAGGAGGAGGAGCGGGCAGCGACCGTCTCCCTCCCGGTTCGGGGCGAGTCCCGGTCGGCGGGAGGAGCGGGGAAGGAAGGGAGGGAGGGATGGAGGCGGGGAGGGATGGCGGGGGAGAGGCCGCCTCTTCCTCACGGGCAGCGGAGCGGCGTCCCGGCGCTGGGGAGCGGCGAGGGAAACGAGGCGGCGGAGGGAGAGACTTCGAGAAAAGATGTGGTGGGGAGGGCGAAAACAAAAAAAATAAAAGGAGGAAGGAAAAAAAAAAAAAAACCGGAAAAAAAAAATCCCGACGCAGCGAGAGGCGCTCGGCGGCCGCGCGCGCCCCCCAGCGGCCGGCCTGGGGCCTGCACCGCCCCCGGCGGCCGCCATGGGCAGGGGCGGGGCGGGAACGCCCCCGGCGCGCGGGGGGTGCAGGGCCGCGCGGCGGCCGCGGGGGGGCGCCAGAGGGCGGCGGCGGGAGCGGAGGGAGGGGAAGGGGCGCAGTGGGGACACTGGGGGGGGGGCGGCACAGTGGGGTGTGCACAATGGGATGTATGGGGGTTACGGGGTGTGCACAATGGGATGCGTATGGGGGTTACGGGGTGTGCACAATGGGATGTGCACAATGGGATGCGTATGGGGTGCGCATGGGTGTGCACCATGGGACGCGTATGCGGGTTATGGGGTCTGCACCATGGGACGCGTATGCGGGTTATGGGGTCTGCACCATGGGACGCGTATGCGGGTTATGGGGTCTGCACCATGGGACGCGTATGCGGGTTATGGGGTCTGCACCATGGGGTTACACGGGTTATGGGGGCACCATTGGGGGGCGTGTTAGGGGTCTGCACCATGGGGACGCGCATGGGGTTATGGGGGGACCAATGGGGGTTATGTGGGGTCTGCACCTGGGGGGGTTGGGGTCTGCACCATGCACAATGGGGTTATGGGGTCTGCACCATGGGACGCGCAATGGGGGTTATGGGGTCTGCACCATGGGACGCAAGAATGGGGGGTTATGGGGGTCTGCAATGGGGGCCGCAATGGGGTTATGGGGTCTGCACCATGGGACACAATGGGATGTGTATGCATGGTTATGGGTAGTGCAAGGGTGTGCACAACAATCGAATGGGGGATGGGGTCTGCACAATGGGGCTATGGGGTTATGGGGTCTGCACCATGGGCCTGCACCATGGGGTTAATGGGGTGGGGTCTGCACAATGGGACGGGGGTTATGGGTGGCAAGGGGTACAACGGGATCGTGTGTGAGGGGCTATGGGGTGTGTGCATGGCCTGCATATGGGTGTGCACAATGGGGTGTGGGTGGTGGTATAGTGTGCACAATGGGGGGGGGTGTAAGAGGGGCTATATGGGTGCAATGGGGTGTGCATGGGGGTGCATGGGTGCACAATGGGAGCATGTATGGGGGGCACAATGAGGGTGCAGGGCTGTCTAGGGGGTGCACAGGGAAGGTCTGGGGTTTGCACAAAGGAATACATAAAGGACTTGGGGTTTACCATAAGGGGGTACGCAAAGGGTTTGGGGTTTGCACAAGGGGTGCACAGGGGTGAAGGGGTTTGCCCAGAGGGGGCTGCAGGGTGTGCATGGGGCAGTGAAGGGGGTGCAAGGGACAGGTTGGGATGCTGTTGGGGTGCAGGGAGGTGCCCAGAGGAGTGCAGCACCCTCCCTACACCATCCAGTGGGGATCCACATGCCAGGATTGGGGTGCAGTGTTGCATTTCATATTTCTAGAGTCCCATACCTTCTTGGCGGTTTCCTACAGGCAGCCTCTTCACAGCACCAACTCCTGCTTCTGCATGTTGTTCCATCTCAGTCAGGGCTCCTCCAAGGCTCTCCCTAACTAGCCAAACCCACCCCCTTTTATCCCAGTTACCTTGACCAGCCACAGCTGCAGCCCATCAAGGATAACTGGGACCTGCTGGGGCAAGGCCTATAGACAGATATTCAAGCACAATACAGGTATTTCACTGGGACTCAAAGGCCACCTCTACCACAGTGCAGGACACAGCTGGTGGCACTCAGGGGTGCTCCACGGCACAAAGCAGCCATCCCCTTTCCCCCCAGCACTTTCCAGGCTGGCCTAACAAAGCTGGGCAGCAAGAGCTGGGCTTGAGCTGAAGCACATGAGGGAGCATCACCCCCGACAGCAGCTGGAGAGTCCCTTGGTGGAGAATCCCAGATCCTGGTGTGTCCCAAGGGCAGCACACGGAGAGCAGAGCACCTGGACACGAGCCTTTGTACAGGGTTGGTTTTAACCAAAGGAAAATAAAAGAAAGCTGAACACTTGAGCATTGCAGATGCAGAGAGCCCAGGAGGCAGAGGTGATGCTCCCAGCCCTGCCATGTTTTGCTGGGTGTGAATTAAAAACCCTGATCAGAAGCACTTTTGGGGTTTTAACCCTCGTCCCCAGCCCTGAAATAAATCCCTGGCCTTTGCTTATTAGTTCTGCTGCAACAAAATCTTTGAAATATTAACGTGCATTTGGCTGCTTCCCTTAAGCAAATTACTGGGGCAGTTTGCAGAGCATCAGGCAATTCCCATAATTGCATTTTCCCAAGTGCTGCAGCGGTGCTGCCGCTGCTCCATCGCCGGCTCCTTCATTATTGATGAGCTGCTTTGCTCCAGCTCCCAGAAAGTGACCCCTCGCCTTTAAAGATGCTTTAACCACCTTTAAAACTGAAAGGCAACTCGAATTCTGCTTTCCCCTCCAGCCTACTAGTTTATTTAGTGCTTCTAATTAGTCTTAATTCTTTCTCCATGGGAAATTTGAAATTATTAGTGAGACCTGGTGCAGCAGCAGATGCTGTGAAAAAAAATATTTCATCTCTCTGTTAGGGCTGCAAGGGGACGGGATCTGCACGTGCAGCCCTTCATGGAATCATGGAATGGTTTGGGCTGAAAGGGACCTTAAAGCTCATCCAGTTCCACCCCCTCCCATGGGCAAGGACACCTTCCACTAACGCAGGTTTTTTAAAAAATCGTGCCCAGACTTCTGCATGCAGGACTGAGAAGCATTTTAGGCACCAGGCCTGCAGGCAGATGTATCATCCTCCCTTATGATGCAGTTGTTTTCCCACTATTTGCTTGTATCCCTCCATGAATAATGATGTTTTATCTGTTTGACCGCAGATTCCCTGAAGCCTGACTCATGGAGTGCTGCAGGTCTGATGTGAATCCTGGAGGATTTTGCATCTGGGATGATAAATCCTGATGGAGCTGCCTCTTGTAGCTGCCCATGGCTCTTCCACATCTTAATAATAGTGCTGATAATAGGGGAGAAAAGGATGTGAAATAAAGATTATCAACAAGTAAATAGTATAAGTGTCTGAGTGTTGTATATTTTATCAAAATACTTGTTTTCACAGCATAATTGTAGTTCAGCTTATCCTGAGCCTTTATCCCTTGACTTCTCCTTTCTGATTGCAGGACCTGAAGGCAGTTGAGTCTCGTGGAATTCCAGAATGGTTTGGGTTGGAAGGGATTCTTAATGATCGTTCAGTTCTATCCCCTGCCATGGGCAGAAACACCTTTCACTGGACCAGTTATTATTTTATATTTCATTGACCTTTATCTTGTTTCATTTAATTTATTTTTTGTTTTATTTAATTTAATTTATTTTTATTTAATTCTATTTCATTTCATTTCATTCTATTTCGTTTAATTTCATTCTATTTCATTCTATTTCATTCTATTTCATTCTATTTCATTCTGTTTATTTCATTTTGTATGAAGGAGGGTGCAGAACACAGCCCCAGAGCAATAGACACCTCTCAGGGAACCCCAACAGAGATGAGACATCAAGGCTGGAAACCCCAAGAGCCAAATTCCAGCACCTTATTCCCTCATCCAGAAGAAAAAAAAAAATAAAGAAGAATTTAGCCATAAAAGCAAAATTTGGAGAGGAACTTTAGGGACTGGAGCTCCCTTGATTCCCATCCTCAGGCGAAGGCAACACGCTGGATCGCGGCTCCCAAGCGGCTGCTGCCTGTTCATTCTTCACACCTGAATTTAATCCCTGCAGGGGTTTAAACCTTTTCAAGCACAAAACCACGATGTGTTGGAGGGTTCTTGGCTGCCAGGTTCATGTGCTTCCAAGTGGAATCCAGCGAGCTGGAACCCGCGCCGGGCCCGTGATTAACGCAAGGCGGCTCCGGCTGCCGGAGCCTTGGCACAGCGGCTTCTCCAGACACGGATTTTGCCCCCTGGGCTGGCAGAAACACTCCTGGCACAAGGGTTTGCTCCCTGGTGCTGCAGATTGTGCCCGCTGGGCTCACAGGAGTGCTCCTGGCAGAAGAAGGGTCTGCTCACCAGTAGAGACCATGGAGGGAGGGGGCTGACAGCGCAGCAGCTTCCTCCAGGGAAGTCAGCTTTTAATATGGAATGTGTGATATTTAATTGGAGCAAAGATGGATGTTTGGGAATGTCATAGAATCCCAGAATGGTTTAGTGGGAAGGAATCTGAAAAAAATATCTCGTTCCACACCTGCCCGTGGGCAGGGACACCTTCCACTTCCCCCAGGCTGCTCCAAGGACCTAATGTCCAGCCTGGCCTTGGACTCTTCCAGGGACCCACGACTTCTCTGGGCACCCTGTGCCAGGGCCTGCCCACCCTCACAGCCAGGAATTCCTTCCCAATATCCCATCCATTCCCTCTGGCAGTGGGAAGCCATTCCCCCTTGTCCTGTCCCTCTATCCCTTGTCCAAAGTCCCTCCCCAACTCTCTTGTATGGGAATGTTTATTTTGTGTTGTGTGTGGATATATATGAAAATATAAGAATTTATTTTATGGGAATATTTACTTTGTTTGTGTGGATAGATATGAATGTATAAGAATTTATTTTATAGGAATATTTTCTTTGTGTTGTGTGTGGATAGATATGAATGTATAAGAATTTATTTTATAGGAATATTTATTTTGTGTTGTGTGTGGATATATATGAATGTATAAGAATTTATTTTATAGGAATATTTATTTTGTGTTGTATGTGGATATATATGAATGTATAAGAATTTATTTTATAGGAATATTTATTTTGTGTTGTATGAATGTATAAGAATTTATTTTATAGGAATTTATAAGAATTTATTTTATGGGAATAAGAATTTATTTTTGAATATTTACTTTGTGTTGTGTGTGGATATATATGAATGTATAAGAATTTATTTTATTGGAATATTTACTTTGTGTTGTATGTGGATATATATGAATGTATAAGAATTTATTTTATATTTAAATTAATATATAAGTAATGCAAAGTTTATTGGGTATAATGATTGGGAGAGACACACATAGAGAGAGACATTGAGAGAGACACGCACATAGAATCAAATTCATTTATATTGGAAAATTCATCTAAGATCATATCTAGATAAGAATAAAATAATGAAAAAATGAAAAGGAAAAAGTGAATAAAAGTATAAAAAATAAAGGACAAAATTATCTGGTACAATTAACCATAATGTTCCCAATCGCTGCCAGGAGCAGGTATATCCAGAAATTGAGTTTGGCATTATCTGACATCCACAATCCTGTTCTGAGTGTTTCCTCAGGGCCTTCAACGCTCACGGTGGCACTGAGCGAGGCGTTTCCATCCTTCCATCCTTCCTTCCCCCCTTCCCTCCGTGGAAAGGAGAACATCCAGAGGCTGGTTCCGGAGCCTCCGGGCTTTCCCCACGCGGGGGTGCCATGGGGATGCGGATCACACCGGGCCCACAGCTCAGGGGCTGGCAGTGCCCACTGCCTCTTGCCAGGAAAGAAAAGCGTGAGGAAGTATTAAAGCATAACGAGGAAAGAAAACACATGCGTGGGGAAGGACAAGGTTCATAAAGCGTGCAGGAGTTCTACGGATGGGGGAAATAAGTTTCACAGGGCACGATGCATTTTTTCCCCCACGCGCAGAATTCCTTGCTTCTTGGGGCTTGCTTCATTCCACAGGCTGAGGAATCCCGGAGGGAGCTGTCGGGGAGCCCAGGGGATGGAATCAGCCTCCCCCAGGTCCCAGCGGGATGGGAGCGCTCCTTGGGGTGGCTGCGGGGGGCTGGAGGGCTGGCCAGGCTGGAAGGGAGCCCGGGCAGCCCTGCCAGGCCCTGCTTGGGCCTGTTCCACCACATTTCGGGAAGGCTGGTACACCCAAGCAGCTTTGTTCCCCTCTCCCTGCTGTCCTGGCCTCTCCCCATTCCTCACTCCTCGTGTTTACCATACCTGCAGGGGTGAGCCTGGGATTAATTTCCATGAGAACATGGTGCAAGTGTAAATATCTCGGAGCAGGGACGCTTGGCAGCTTTGTGGGGTTTGTTCTTCCTCCAGGAACTGGCAGCTTTCCTGCTCTTTCTCTGGTTGCCTGTGACCAGATGTGAACACATCTGGAGCAGGGCTCGGTGTCTGCCCTTTGGCCCATCCCAGTGTGGCTGTGTTTCCAAGGCTATCCAGGTGATTCTTGGTGCTTTGAAGTGGATGTGATGATATAAAATTATTGATATAAAGCCCATCCAACCTGGCCTTGGACACTTCCAGGGATCCAGGGCCAGCCACAGCTTCCCTGAGCACCCCGTGCCAGGGCCTGCCCACCCTTATCATAAAAACCTCTACCTCGTATCTAAACCAAATCTCCTCTCTTTTAGTTTAAAACCATCACAACAGGCCTTGCTTAAAAGCTTGTCCCCATCTTTCCTACAGTCCCCATTTGATTTCCCACACTTTCCTTGGGGGTACAAGTTTGCCAGGCTGACAAATCCTCCTGCAAATTGGCTCTGACCCCAAAGGTCTCAGTGTGTCCCACAGAGCTGCTGCTGCCAGGATGAGGCTGTCCAGTGGGCAGTCCTGCTCTAAATTCCCTGCCTGGTCGTGCGTCACCTTCAGCGTTTCTCTCCCCCTTCTCTCGTTAATGTGTAACCCAAAACTGGCCAGGGCACATTGCTGTGATCCCAGGGGCATCTGTCCCCAGCCAGGGCCATCCCTGCCTGCTGCCACTGGGGTGTTTTTGTCTGCAGGTGGATGGGTTGTGTGAAGGGCAGCGCATGGGGAGGGCTGAGCATCCTGGGTGCTTCCCCTGGATCTCCTGTAAGGTCTCCTCAGTCTTCAGCCTGGAGAGGAGAAGGCTCCAGGGAGACTTCAGAGCCCTCCCAGTGCCTAGAGGGGCTCCAAGGGTGCTCCAGAGGGACCTTGGACAAGACTTGTAGTGACAGGACATGGGGAATGGCTTCCCACTCCCAGAAGACAGGGATGGGATTTTGGGAAGGAATTCTTCCCTGTGAGCGTGGGCAGGCCCTGGCACAGGGTGCCCAGAGGACCTGGGGCTGCCCCTGGATCCCTGGGAATGTTCAGAAATGTGTGGATGTGGCTCTTGGGGATGAGGTTTAAAGGTGAAAATGTGGTGCTGGGTATTGGCTGGACTTGTGGCCTTGCAGGTCCTTCCCAACCTTAGAAATTTTATATTCCTGAGGTCTCTTCCAGTATGTCCCATTTTGTGATTCTGTGATCCTCCAGGGCAGCTGAGAAAAACTCTGTCTTGGACAGGGAGTGAACAACCACCTGAAGGGAGTTCATTTTCTACAAAGATGTGTCTGAGGGCAGATTTTGGGGACCAGGAGTTTCACGGGGCTCAAGATTTTTGTGTGGCTGGGAGAAGATGTGGGGAGCCCTTCTCCTCTTTATTAACAGCAGAGGGAAAGGGATTGCTGGATTGCTTTCTGCATCCATGGCGGATGTCAGGAAGGACAGGGCCCATCCAGAGCAGATGTGTGTGGGTCAGGAATGCTGTGGGAAGAGCTGGCTGAGCTCCAGGGCGGCAGGAGGATGGAGATGCCAGCCCCTGGCTGCTCCCTGCCCTTATCAGAGCCTTATCTCCCTTATGGAGACTGTATCAGCCCCCAGCTGCTGGGCTGGGCAGGGATGGCTCCTTCCCTGTGCTCCTCACTGGGCCACATCCCAACCAGCCCTGGTTATCAGGACCAGCCATCCCCTCCACCCTGGCACTGGGCTCCTCCGGGCACTTTCTCATGCAGGCACCTCCATTCACCCTGGCCAGCCTTAAAAACCCCTTTTCCACCTCTCTTCCTGCAGCCAGGGGAGCAGGGAAGGAGCAGCTGAAGAAAAGCCCTTTCCAACCTCAAGCACTGCCAGCTTTGGGGCCTGGGAGCTTGGATCCTGTTTAACCACGGGGAATTGCAAACCTTGGGATCTGGATGCAGCCTCAAATCATGGAAGCATAAAATGGTTTGTGGAAAAGACCTTAAAGCTCATCCAGTTCCACAAGGGCACATCTTCCACTAAACCAAATTCCTCCAACCTGGCTGGCCTTGGAAACTTCCAGGGATGCAGGGGCAGGCACAGCTTCTCCGTGGCATTCATGGTGAAGAATAAAGGTAAAAATCCTACACAGATTCCCTTTTCCCAGCACCTTTTCCAAACAAAAGGTGTCTCTGTCAAGTCTTCCCTGACACTGTGTGCTTTTAAAGGGAAGAGAGAGGAGAGTCCTAAGAAATTTTGTAAGGAGACTGGACCTGGATGAGGAGGGAGCTCCTTGATGCAGACAGATGGAGAGGAATGTGTGGCCTTAGAGGTCACCAGCCATGGAGATCTTGGAGTCACCCATCCTCTGCCAAGGCCAGGAAGGAAGTGAAGGTGTGGCATAAGCCGATTTCAGCACTTTTTTGCCCATTCTGTGCGTGGCCTGGCATGTTCCGGAGGGTGGGTGTGGGAGAAATGTGGGTTCAGAGCTGGGTCTTCACACACAAAGGGGAACCAAAACTTTCTGAATGAAGGAGAAGTGGTGGGAGCAATGTGCTGATGTGTCTCCAGCTGATTTAATTCCTATTCCTCTCTGTTTCCCAGAGATAATGCCCTGGGCTGCAGCATCCTGCTCGCTGAAGCAAGGTGACCACAGAGCTCCATCCTGAGGGCAGAAATGGTTTATCCCTGCTGTAAACGAGCAAAGGCACAGAAATCAACTCCATTCCTGCCAGTTTTCCCCTTCTGCTGCTTGTTTGTGCCAGTGAAATGATGTTATTTTGGAGGATGAGGCTTTGAGAAGTGAAAAGCCCAAAATGTGAAAGAGAATAAGAAAGGGCCCCAGGGATTTTTATTCTCCTGGAGCATTATGACCGTAAGACATTATGGCTGCAATTACCAATCAAAGCATTTTAACAACAAATAATCCCCTAATTTAATACCCCAATGTAAAAATGGAGATGATTTGAGTTTCCTATGAGCTTGGATTACTGTTTTCAGCCTGAGCACCAGAAAGCAGCAGCAAGCCCCTCACAAATACAAATTCAGTGCTGGTTTCTCATCAAAAGGCAGAGAAGAGCCTCATGGTGCCCTCCCAAAAATGAGTTTGTTCAACCCTAGTGGATTATCAGCACTGAATTAGGGCACAAAATTTAGTGGTGAACACAGAGGGTCAGGGTTAATGGTTGGCACAATGACCTTAGAGGGCTTTCCCAACATTAATGATTCGGTGATTCTTAATAATCAGCTGATTATTTAGAATCACAGAATTATTTAGAATCTGCTGACTATTTAATCTAAATAATCAGCAGATTCTAAATAATCTCAGGGGGGCTCAGCTGAGCTGGCAGCTGGGCTTATACATCACCTGCATAAAACCAGCCTCCCTCCACTATGAAGACCTGTGATTTTCCAGCCAAAATTGCTTTTCCTGCTTTGAGGGATTCGCTCCTGCCCTGGGAAAGGCTCTTTTTCCCCGGGAGCAGCTGGTGGGGAACAATGGCAAACACAAGAGCCATGCCAGGGAGTGAGTGTTCATCTCTGAGTCACAGGGGAAATGAAACAAGAATTTGTGCCGGCTTTTAACTCCATGAATTACTTAATCCCTTTGCTTTGCCCATCCACAAATGCAGATCTTAAATCTGGAAAGTCCCAGCACATGGAGGCATAAACATGAGCTTGGTTAAGCTTTATACTGGCCCTGCAGAGAGAAGATGCCTATCTGGGAATGTGTGGCTTAAGAAAGCTCGGGAGGAGGGCTCTGGAGCCAGGCTGGGGGAGGAAAAGGTTCTGGGGAGAGCTCAGAGCCCCTTCCAGGGCCTAAAGGGGCTCCAGGAGAGCTGGAGAGGGACAGGACACAGGGAATGGCTTCCCATTGCCGGAGGGCAGAGTTAACTGGGATATTGGGAATTAGGAATTGTTTCCTGTGAGGGTGGGCAGGCCCTGGCACAGGGCCCCTGGATCCCTGGCAGTGCCCAAGGCCAGGCTGGACAGGGCTTGGAGCAACCAGGGTGAGTGGAAGGTGCCCCTGCCATGGCAGGGGTGGCACTGGATGATCTTTGATGTCCCTTCCCACCCAAACCATTCCATGATTCCATGATCCGGCCAGCTTTTGCACGAGCCAAACCGCACCGCCAAGGCCCGGCCCTCCCAGGCGTGCCCTGGATGCACCTAAACCGTGCAAAACGCGGATTTTCCACCCTTGCTGCTGCTGCTGACTCGGCAGGCACGCTGTGCTGCCCACGGTAGCTGCTCTGCATGCCCAGGCTGCCGGCAGTGCCAGGCAGGGCTGGCCGCGCTGCAGGGCCCTCTGAGTCACCCGCTGTGCCACGCTTGGCTGCCGGCCACGGCGTGCCCCGGCTCGGGCTGGAACGCGGCGCCACACGGAGCCCTCGGAGCTGGGAACGCCCTGGGCTGCACATCGGGGTGTGCAGGGTGGGATCTCCCAGCTGCACAGGCCGAGGTGTGAGCCTTGTTGGCACAGAGCAGCTCCATGCCCCGGGTGAGAGGGATTCGGCAGCCGAGGCTGGGAGGGAAGCACTGCCTGGGAGCGCAGGGTGTGGGAACACTTTCTGTCTTCTGAGCATCCCTTTTCCCTTTCAAAAGGCATTTCCCAGGGGTAGGCTGTCCCTTGGACCACCCTGCTTCTGATCTCACTGAGCCCTTTGCCTTACCCTTTGTTTCTTTCAGCATCCTCTCATCCCACTCCTCCCCAAGGGTCTGCCCACTCCTCACCTCACTGGCACCTTGGGGACACCAGGTGACACCAGGATGTCATTGGGAGGTACAGGGGCATGGCCTAAGTGCTGTCCTCCAACAGCAGCAGAGGAGGGCAGCTGGAGGGGGGGATGTGAAGGGTTAACCCCGTGCCTGGCTCTGGGCTGCTGATCCCACACACGCCAGGTCCCACTGCAGGAGATCCTCTCCTGCACGCTCCAGGGAGTCCTGGAGGGCCAGGACAGGCTCAAGAGCTCTTTGAACAGCCTCCATCACTCCTGAAACCACCTGCATGGTGGAATGGGAGCGCTCAGGGAGTTGGGGAGCGTGGCTGGTTGAGAGGGGCAGGGCTGATGGAGGAGCTGGGAGGTCCCCCTGGGGATTAGTAAAATCTCCATCCTTGGAGGCAGCCAAGCCTGTCCTTGACAAAACCAGACCTCACTGAAGGTCAGGCTTGGAGCAGAGTCCCCCCAGCCTCAGTAACTCTGAGGAGGCCAGGATGTGGTGCAGAGCTCCTGCCCCAACTCCTGTGGATGCTGGTCCCACAATCCTGCCCTGTATCCTCTGTCTGCCATGGGCAGGGACACCTTCCACCATCCCAGGCTGCTCCAAGCCCTGTCCTGGACACTGTGGGGATCCAGGGGCAGCCCCAGCTGCTCTGGGCGCCCTGTGCCAGGGCCTGCCCACCCTCCCAGGGAAAAATCCCCCGATATCCCATCTAACCCTGCCCTCTGGCAGTGGGAAGCCGTACCCTGTGTCCTGGTCAGCACCAGGACTGAGCATCGCCAGAGCTGCCCACTTTTCCCCTGCTCCCAGCCGCTGCCATGGCTCCATAGCCACGGTGGGGCAGGAATCACAGAGGCAGGGTGGTGAGGGATGACCCAGCCCTCGCTGCTGGCCCTGAGGGACACGGGAAGAAGCAGAGCATTGTAGCCCTGTATCCCAAATTAGCAGCCTCCTTCCACAGGAGGAGTCCATGGAGTGCCAATGCTGCCGCAGGAAGGTGAGTGACTCACTCCTGTGTCAGCTGGAGGCGATCCCTCTCCCTGGTGATTATCTATCTGCAGAGAAATCTCCATCCACTTCCCTTGGAAAATACCTGCTCCCGAAATTATCCCTGCCTGGGGTTTCCTTATCAGATGATCTATTTGTTCTAAAACTCCCAGAGCCCTGGGGGTTCCGTCTGTGCCTCCAAAACTTCTCCGCGGACACCCCGCGGCTGACTCATGGTAAGGGACAGCTGGGGCAGTCCCCACGCCTGGAATCATCAGGAAACACCTGCAGGCTCTTGGCAAAGGGAAGGGTCTTCCTCAGAGGGTTTGCTAACCAGGAAAAGGTAGATCCCAGTGACAGTGAGGCTCTCTTGGTGCTGCATGAGCCTGTGGTTCTGTTTCAATGACAGCTGCCAGCCCAAGGTGAGCACCATTAAATGTCACCAGCTGTAGAGCCCTGACACACTGGATTTCATGGAAGTTCTTGTGGAAGCCAAAAGAAAGGGATCTAATTTTCTGCTGGTCTTAGCAGAACTCCCCATGAGTCCCCCAGTCTGTGACAGAGACCCACAGCTCAGGGCATAGAGCCACAGGAGACCAGGTCATGATACTGCTCCATCACTGAAGTGTTTGGGATCCTTGGATCAGAGTATGACAGGATAAGCTGGGTAGGAAAGGACCTCAGGAGGTCTCAGTCCAACCTCTTGGTCCTGGCAGGAGCGGCTTTGGGCTCAGACCAGGTCAGGCAGGGCTTTATTCAGCTGGATCCTGGAAAGCTCTAAGGACAGAGGTCACACAAGCTGCTTGTGGTGGAACAGCTGCCCCTATCCTCAGCCTGGAATGTCCGTGGTGTCCATGCCAGCAGTGCTGCCAGGATAACCAAGACTTCCTCAAAGAGGTCTCCTCGTCACGAGGAGAGAACAAAGGCAGCAGTTCCAGGGAGCACCACCATCACCTCTCCTGGAAAAGCCCAGGAGCAGCCCTGGGAGATTGGGGCAGTGTTGTATTTAGCATATTTCATGAGTCCTGTACCTTTTGGTGTTGTCTTGTGGGCAGCAGATCTTCACAGCACAGACCCAGGGTCTTCCTCAGTCAGGGCTCCTCCAATGCTCTCTCCAACTGGCCAGCCCACCCCCTTTTATCCCAGTTACCTTGACCAGCCACAGCTGCTGCCCACTGAAGGACATCGCAGCTGCAGCCCATCAAGAATAACTGGGACCTGCTGGGGCAAAGATATTCAAATACAATACAGATATATTTTACATGGACTCAAGGGACACTTACATTATACATATATTTCAAGGGCCTCCTATAGGGCAGGAGCCCTTGTGTTGTCCTGAGCTGCTCTGTGCACATTTGGGTGCTGCAGGTTTGCTCCATTTTCCAGCTGGGAGAATGATGCTGGTGTGAGGGTCGGTCTCTGCAGAGGGAGGACATGCTGCAGGTCCCACAGTCCTTCCCATCTGCTGGGCCACACACTATCCACTCCGTCCCTGGAGATCATGGAATTGCTGTTCCCTTCCCTCTCTCCTTTCCCACACATCTCTGCTCCTTAGGCACAGCTTATCCTTCATTTAGAGAGAGTCTCACCGGTGTCATCAAGCACTCAATCACTCTCCTCTCGTATTTAGCTTGGAAACCCTTTCCCCTCATTCCAGGACTTGTTTGGACAAAAACCAAGTGCAGGACCAGCTGTAAGATCTGTCAAGCAAACCTGATGCCTCCAAAGCTTGTTGTGCAAACTTGGACTTCCCAGGTCTGCTTGGCTGAGGGCTGGGAGCAGATTTTCATGGAATTCCCCATTTGACACGGGGGAATCGGCTTCTGTTTAGCTCAGAGGTCCATGCCCAGATCCTGGGGGTGTTGGAGCTGGTGCTGGTGACAAGGGGATCTCCAGCCCCGGGAGTGCACACCCAGCATCCCAAGGCTTTCAGTCCCAGCAGGGATCCCCAGCCAAGGAGGCGGCCTGGGAGACTCCGGATTAATCTCTGGAACGTGACCTTTCCATGCTGGGAGTGGTGGGAGAGATGTTTTAACTGCAGTGGCAAAGGTCCAGGGGAGGAACACCAGCCAGGCCCCAGATAACAATATTGGCCTCCTGACAAGGACTCCTCAGGGCTGGGCTCCCTTTTTGGGCTGGGACAAATCCACGTGGGCACAATCTCCCACCTTCCCTCTCTGCTCCAGCCAGGAGAACTGGGGTTGGTCACGGAACTCTGCACTCCTGAGCCTGCTTTGGGTCTAATTGGTGGGTTAAATGAAAAACTATACAGGGAAATGTGATTTAAAAATAAATAATGATGATGGAGGGGGTTTTAAAACAGATGAATTGCAGCCATCCTCTGCAGGGAGGTTTTCCTGCCCAGGGCCGTGCTGGAATTCCCATCCCTGGAGGGATTTAGAGCCGTGTGGATGTGGCACTTGGGAACGTGGATGGCCTTGGCAGTGCTGAGGAATGGTTGTACCTAATGGTCTTTAAGGTCTTTTCCAGCCTCTGTGATTCCATTATTTTTATTGACAGTCAAAGCAGGTTTAATGTTGTTTTTCTTCCAACAGGGTTTGTATCCACATGGAAGCTGCTGAAGGATGACCTGAGTGTAGGAGGATGTCACCAGCCTTCTCCCAAAGGGCAGGAAGCAGGATGGGTGACCCAGGGACATTGGGAAGGTGTGATGGTGCCCTCCCCATCCTCACCCATCCCTCCAATCCCCACGTGATCACTCTGGGCTCTGAGGAGACCCTTGGTGTGATTCTTTCACCCATTTGAGGTGAATTTCGAATTGAATTGATCTGAATTTAATTTACATGGACATCTCCAAGGGAAGGGGGCTCCAGGCAGGGCTGGACTCACCGGGGCCGAGCTGGACAAGGATCACCCCCCTTGTGTGGCACCCACAGGGAGCAGAGGCTTTCTGGGGCCCAGGGCCACCCCTGGGGTGTCTCTGAGGGAATCTCCCTGAGGACACGAGGGTTGTTTTGGAGCAGGAGGGGAAGGAAGTGATTTCAGAAGTCCCGCAGCGAGGACAAGTTTGTGTTTTGTTTTTATTTTTTAAACAAAGAGGCTCCAGGGTGGGACCCTGTGCTGGTCTCCATGGTCTCGCTGCTGGGAGCTGGGAGCAAAAATAACAGCCCACAAAACTACTGGAAAATGGCTTTTTCTCCAGCACCAATGGGAACTTGCTCCTGAGGCTCTCTGGGGCTTTTCTTTGCTGTGGATTCCATGAGGATCGGGTGAAAAATGGGAGCCATGGGATGCCATGGGGGCCCTGCCACTCTGTCCCTTGAGCCAATCTGCAGCTGGAGTTGCTCCATCGTGGTGCCAGGTTGTGTTTGACCCCCAGGCTGAGCTGCTGGTGGGTCAGCCAAGCTGTAACCCCACACACACAATTTGGGGGTGATTGGACCCCAAATCCAGCTGAATCCCAAGCTGCTGCCAGGGGTCCCGGGCACAGCTGGGGCCACTCCTGCACAGCTCCCCATCAGCTCTGCAAGCAGAGAAATGAGGAGAAAGGAGCCTTTTTCAGGAACCCCCAGCACTATTTTAGGCTGGGACTATTACGTGGATGGGTTGCTGCTGCTGGTTTTAGGAGGACTTGGTTTGGGGAAATGTGTTTATTTCGTGTCACTGAATGCCAGGATCAGTGCAAAACCTCCTCCAGCAGCAAGTTGTGTCCTCCAGGACACCTCTTCCAGCAGCTCCTGCTGCTTCAACTTGCTCAAACCCTCTTGAATAAGACCTTGAATGGGTTGGCTTTTTTTTTTTTTTTTTTATATCTGTTTTATTTACTATTTTCGAGGCAGTCCCAGAGGAAGAGTCATGACATCTGGCAGAAAACTCAGCATCTCTGCTCCTAAGAAAGCCATCAATGGGGCCAGCAGAAGCAGAGATGACCCTGCCAGAGGTGTCCTCGTTGAGTTTTGTGATTTTTTTGTGACCCCCTCCTCCCTCCCTGCACAGGCTGCAGAGCAGAACCAAACCTGGGAACCCACAGCACACACAGCCCCAGCCCATGGGTTAATTTTAACACACCTGCCCTGGTGTGAGGTGTTTTATTTATTTGTGGTCTCCCCAAAAGCACAAACACTTCTGGCCACAACAGGATGCTTGTGTTTAGGGCCTGGCAGGCAGGGGAGTTGTGGCAGCGCCTCTACCCCTCTTTGCAAGCATCATCCTGAGAGGGGAAAATGCACTTGGAGCCTGAAAACCCCTCCAAAAACCTGGGTTGTGCAGGAGCTGGGAGGAAAAGTGAGTGGCAGCTCGGTCACCTTCCTGATGGGGAGGAGGAGGAGGAGGGGAGAGACACCACGTGTGCTCGCTGGGGAGGAAACGAAAGCTGGGCTGAAATAAAAATCCCCAACCGCTGGTGGAGAAGAGAAAATCCACACCCAGACAGCCACAGCCATGGAGCAAAGGCCTCCTGCACTGCAGCAGCGTGCTCAAGGCTCTCTGCCTGCAGCTGCTTGCCCCCCACATGCATCGGGTCTTCTCTAAATCCCTTTTCCCACAGAGACAACAGAGATCCCCTGTGCCCTGTCTGCATCCATCTGTCAGCTCCCGTTCAAGGGATTAGAGGGAAAAGGGTGGAGAGGGGAGGACAGTGTCCCTCTGTGCTCAGCACCCAGCCAGCTGCACTTCCTGGGTGCTGCAGAGTCCCCCAGAGCGTGTGAGGGTGAGGCACGGACAGAGGGACAGGCTGGGGAGGGTTAGATTGGATATTCAGAAAGGTTCCTTGGCTGAAAGCGCGGTCAGGCGCTGGCACAGGGAAGTGGGGAGTCACAGTCCCTGGAACTGCTGAAGAACGGTGTGGATGCGGCACTTGGGGACGTGGTTTGGCAGTGAACACAGCAGTGCTGGGTTAACAGCTGCACTCTGTGATCCTAGAGGGCTTTTCCAACCCTACTAATTCCAGGACTCTGGTGTTTTCCAGCTCCAACCAACCCACCTGCTCCCATGTCTCTGTCCAGCCCCTCTTGATGTCATCTCCATCACATCCCAAGGGCACCATGAGCAGAGGTTTCCTTCTCCATCTGCCCGGCCTTTTGCTGCCCCTTGCAAGCTGCTGGTGGTCCTGAGTAAGAACATCCTGCAGGGACAATCCAGGCATCCTGGCAAGCTGCAAAGTCACATCAGCTCCCGTGGCATGTCCCTGCTGCAAGCCCACACAGGGCAGGGCTGCAGGCTCAGCCCAACACACCCAAACCGCCTCACTTGCTGCACCTAAGGCTTTAAAAACAAAATAAAGGACGAAAAAGGAGAGAGATTTGATACATGCCAGCACTTCTGCCTGCGTCTCTCTGTGTTTGCGCACTGCACCCATGGGCGCAGTGCAGGCTCTGCTGTGGCCAGCCTGACCTCCCCGGTCCACCCATTCCTGTATCACATTCCTGCCTGCTAGTCAACACGGGAATGTTTTGAAAGTGTCTTAGAAACCTGCCGGGCTGCCAAAAGGGTTGAAAAATGAAGCCACGAAGGGAAAACGTGGGGCTGCTTTCCAGGTCGGCTCGCTGGGTATCGCCTCTGTCTGCTGCTCTGCAGCTGCACAAATCATTGGCTTTTCAACAGGATTTAAAACATCTGCCTCCTCCTCGGGCTGCTGTGCAGCTGGGAAAGGGAGATTTGGGGTGAGGGAGGCTCTGGTTTTGGGTGCCCTGGGTGATAGGTGCATGAAGGACAGAAATGAGTAAGGTGGGTTGGGGTTGATGCCCTCCTTCCGTCCCCCTCACACCCAAACGAGAGGAGAAAAAGCAAAAGAAGGGAAAGGAAAGGCTTTTCCTTGCAGTGGGCAGTGAAGCTGGGAAGCTCCTGCTTGCTGGGAGCTGCTGGGACTTCAACCAGGCTCGGGAAAGGTCTGATGGGAAGAGGGCTCTCCAGGGGACGCTTCCCTGCTCCAAAGGAGCTTTTAGGAAAACATCTCCTCAAGCAGCCCTTGCAGCCGGCCTGGCCATGGTTAGTCACCCCTGGAGATGAGGAAGGCGCCTGCCTCTTGTTTTTGAGCTGTTTGGCTTCATCCTGCAGGTGTTCAGACCTCGGAGGAGCAGGCCGGGGGAGATGGCACCAGGCAAGGGCTGCTGAGCGAGCACCGCACGGGTCACAGCTCCTGCAAGGACAGCAGCAGCAGCTCCCTGGACATCACCTCTGGACATCATCCCTCCCTGGCAGGGGGAAGGATCTGGAGGATGAAACCAAGGTGCTGTGGCTGGGTGAACCCAGCCTTTGCCCAAGAAGCGTTTCCAAATCCAGGAGGGACGGGCTGGACTCAGCAGCCAGGGCACTGCTGGGCCTCACTCAGGCATCTCCCTCCCTCTGGGCAGGCAGCAAGTCTGTCCTTCCTCCCTTATCAGCCCCAAATAGCTGCGATGTGATGTATTGTTTTCCCTCCTCAAACAAATTACATCAGAAGAAGGAAACAGGAATTTTTTTTTTTTTCTTTTCTGGCATGGAGGACCGTGAGCAAGATCTCTGCAGCGCTGTGTCCATGCCAGGAGTCCATATCCTCCTAAAGCCTCCTGAGCCAGCTGCCACTTTGTGCTGCTGAATAATAGATGCCATTGGTGTCCTTTCCCTCCTGCATCAGGGGCTTCAGGTCCCCCCAGCACATCCAGGGGGCCTGAGGACCCCCAGATGGAACCAGATCCAGCTGGGGAAGGAGGATCTGGCTGTCACCCAGGGACACAGATGGGGAATGCTCGGGGGAGCACTGGGGCTCACTCTGTGCTCACAGTGGTGGAAAACAACGGAGCCACCTGCACGTGATCCCCTGGGGCTGTGCCTGCTCCCCCAGCCCCACAAATCCCAAGGTTTCTCACCCAGGTGAAGGAGGAAGGTTGGGATGGACCTGGCCGCTGCTTCCCTCGGGCAGCAGCCTGCAGGAGAGGGCAGGATGTGAAGGTGCTCCCTGGGAGGCTGTGTCCTGCAGGGCAAAGAGGGCACAGCAAGGGGCAAGCCTCGAGCAAAGCTTCTGCCGTGTCCTCCTGCATCCAGCAATGCTGAGAAGTCCCAACATCCCAGACCTGGCATCAGTCCCAGTCCTGGCACCCGAGGAAGTGAGTCCGGTCTCAGTCCCTGCTCCAGTCCCATCCATGATCCCATTCCCGGGGCACAGAGGTGGGGGGGTCCTGTCCTTGTCCTGACTCCGGCCCCATCCCCGGGGGAGGGTTTGAGGGGCAATCACCTGTCTCCAACGTCAGTCCCAATTCCGATGCCATCCATGCTCCCATTTCTGGAGGATCTGGGGGGCAATCACCTATCTCCAGTGTCAGTCCCAAGTCTGATGCCATCCATGCTCCCATTTCTGGAGGATTTGGGGGGCAGTCACTTATCTCCAATGTCAGTCCCAAGTCTGATGCCATCCATGCTCTCATGTGGAAGATGGGGGGGAATTCTCCAGTCCCAGCCCTAGTCCCGGTCCCATTCCCGGGGCAGAAAGGGGAGAGCGGTCGGTGCCCAGCCCCAATCCCATGCACACCCCCATCTCCGGGGCAGGGAGCGGGGGGATCCCGCTCTATCCCTAATCCCGATCCCATCCAAGCGCCATCCCGGAGGGGAAGAGAGGGGGCGGCCGCACTCCCGTCCCGGTCCCACGCACGTTCCCATCCAGGGAGGAGAGCGAGCTCCTGTCCCGTCCCCGGGGGAAGGGGCGGTCCCGGCCCGGGCGGGGCAGCGCTGGCCCCGGTCCTGCCCCGTTCCAGCCCCGTTCCCAGCGCGGCTCGGCTCACACGCGGCACCGGGAGCGGCACCGGGAGCGGCACCGGCGCGGGGGAAGGACCAAAGCCGGGCATGGCGCGGCCTCCGGAGCGGGGCCATCGGCGCTGAGCCCCCGGCACGGAGCCCCCGGCACGGAGCCCCCGGCTCGGCATCGCCCGGTGAGCGCGGCCGCAGCGGGCGGGGACCAGGGGGGACCGGGGGGGATCATGGGGGGACCATGGGGGGACCATGGGGGATGTGGGGCTGCCCACGACAAGGAAGGACGGGCGGCGACCTCGTGGGAAACTCGTGCATGGGGTGGGAATGGGGACACGGACATGGGGGAGACGCGACACGCACGGGGAAGGAGGGGACACGCACACACTCGAATAGGGGACACGCACACACATGGGTAGGGGACATGCACACACATGGGTAGGGGACATGCACACACATGGGTAGGTGACACACGCACACATGAATAGGGGACACGCACACACGAGTGGGACACACACGGGCGGGACACACACAGCCCCGGACACACGGACACGCACACACACATGGGTAGGTGACACACACACACATGGGTAGGGGACACACACTCATCAATAGGGGACACGCACACACGAGTGGGACACACGCGGGAGGGACACACACAGCCCCGGACACACGGACACGCACGCACGTGTAAATACTCACGGTGGTGGTGGTGGCACTTGCTGCTGTCTGGGTGACACAGCGCAGCCAGGCACGGACGGAGCCGAACCCCGGCTCTCCTGCTCTCCTCAGCCCCAGGTGCTGCCCAGACTGCCACTGAAAAAGCCCCAAAGTGCCCCAAAACAGGGCAGTGGGACCAGCAGTGGGCAGGGAGACGCTGGCACGGGCGGGTGCTGGCACGAATGGGCACGCAGGGAAACCTCCTGCTCCTCTTCGCCTGAATTGTTGGGTTTTTTATGCATTAATTCACAATAATTCAGTCTTTGCTGCTGAGTTTCTCCCTTCCCCGGGGAGCTCACTGGCTGTTTGTCCGTGATTTCCTGCACACAGCTCAGGTTAAACCATGGAGCTGACTCCCTGCTTTGCTCCGCGTGTTTTTCCACCTCTTTGCATGCTGGGCTCTCTATGTAATTTATCTGGGAGTGTTTTAATTTACTACCGCAGTGGTGACACTCTCATTTCAAACTGTTAGAGTGCTTCCAGCAGCTCCTAACACCCAAAACACCCTCCTTCCCAGGGCTGGGCGCTGGCTGACATCCCTGCAGGAACAACTTTAGGGGCAAAACGTCTCCTTTCTCTTTCTGCTCCAGTTTTCCTTATCAGTTTATTGCAAAAGCCACTTGGCAACCCGCTGCCTTCCTGCCCACGAGGTGAGGAGCAGCAAACCCAGCTCTGGGGGGCCACCAGCTCGTGGTCACTGCTGCCAAAATTGGGCCCTTTCATTGCCTCCAAATTCCTCTTGTTTCCCCTCAAGCAACGGGTGGCTGATAGGTTAAGGGGCTCCGTGCAAAGGGAGAGGCCCCAAAACGCTCTGAGCCCCAAAGCACAGCCCCATGCCGGGGCTTAGTGGGTTATGAAAGCCCCACAAGGATTTCTGGCGGGTCGTGGCACTGAGTGACTTTATCCCGTCTCTGCCCAGCACGATTTTTATCTCGGGCTGTTGACAGGGAGCCAAAGCCACGAATAGTTCTCTGGCAGCCGAGCGTGCTGCCGGGCAGCCCCCACCAAAACCTGGCTGGGAGCCACCCGTGGGGCTGACACCTTATTGCCTCCATGGGATGCTGCCTGTGGAGCAAAACATCTGTCCCCCAAAGTCGTCCCCCTGTGGGGTTTTCTGGTGGTGCCATGGTGGAGCTCTGTAATTGTGTTATCCTGGTTGTCCCCCCCTGAGTGCCTTTGGTTTTTCCAGGGTGGTTGTGACTCCCTTGGTGTGGGCAGGAGGCTGGGAGGTCTCCATGGAAATGTCCTTTCTCCCACATACGGAGCTTGAAGGGTCACCAAATTGGCCAGAAACCACCAGGTTCCCTCCCCAGTGCTGGGCAGCCCCCACCAAAACCTGGCTGGGAGCCACCCATGGAGCAAAGACCCTCTTGCCTCCACGGGACGCTGCCTGTGGAGCAGAAAATTTGTCCCCCAAAGTCGTCCCCCTGTGGGGTTTTCTGGTGGTGCCATGGTGGAGCTCTGTAATTGTGTTATCCTGGTTGTCCCCCCCCGAGTGCCTTTGGTTTTTTGGTCTCCATGGAAATGTCCTTTCTCCCACGTACGGAGCTTGTAAGGTCATCAAATAGGCCAGAAGCTGGTCCCACACTCTTCCCTCTGACTGTTGCTTCCTCCAGTGGGCGTCAAAAGGTCGTGGAGGGCAAAACCAAAGTTAAATTCCTGACAGAAACACCACCTTGTACATCCAGGGAGCCTAAAGGATGCAAGTGCTCGGTTTCCCTCGTGGAGTAATTAAAACTGGAAGTTTGAGGGCTCAAATAGGATCTGCCCCCTATCCCACAGCAGGGAAAAACAGGCAGGGAGCATCACCTTTGCTGAAGCAGGAAGGGGAGTGTTGATGAAGGGATTAAATACTGGCCAGGGTGGATGTTTGCTTCCAGCAGGATCCGTCCCCAGAGCCCTGCCGTGCTGGGAATTGAGTCAGGTTCAACTGAATGAAGGTGGCCTTAATTACCATTGCCACTGATGGTTTTAGTGCTTTCTTAATTCACTTTAAAGCCACAGATTTGATTAATCTCCATTGATTCCCCATGGTGTGCAGCAAGGCAGGAGGTTTGGGTACCCCCAGGGAAGCAAAGGCTGGAAGGGAGACGGATTCAGGGAGGAATTCAGGGAGTTTCTTGGGGAAACCAGAAATTCCCAGAGGAAGGGATTTCTCTCAAAGCAAAACTTTTCATTTGACCTCCAAACAAAGTCATAAAGTTCTTTTAAACTCGTTACATCTTTTCTCCGAACTCTCTCTCCCCTTTTTAGCTTGGATCAAGTTACTGAAAAACCCTCTAGGAAACCAAAACACCCCCAGAAAAATATTTTTCACGGAGAAAACAAATTCACCTCTGCTGTTTCTCAGCCTGCTGACAGGAGGGGAAACTGAGGCAGCATTCCTGGAGTGGGGCTGCCCTCCAAAGGTGCTTTTCTGTAGGGACAGAAGCACAGATTCTTTGCAAGGTTTTGGGTTAATTGGCTATTTTGGGGATGGAGGAAGGGGTAGATCACACCCAGCAGGGGTAAAGGAGGGATGTTGCCTGGCAGGGAGATGGATAAAGCCCCTTAAAGCTGCTTGGGTGTCCTGGAAATGAATTTTGGAGGTGCCTTGCCTTGGGATTGCTGGAGAGAAGCACAGGGGATGGTCCTCAGGCCACACTGGTGGCCAGGGCCAGCCTGGAGGAGAAAATCTCTAAAGGTCACCGTGGCAGAACAGGAAAGGGCAGATGGAAAGCAGGCAGTTTGGGCAGGCTCAGATTTCGGATCCCGTCCCACGGCTCGGGAGCACCCGAACGCCTTGCCTGTTTGCTTTTGGTCACAAAGGCTTGGAACCACAGCCCCAGAGCAGTGAAAAACGATCCCAGGTCGTTTTGCTTCCCAGAGGCTCGAGTGGTTCCTGATCCTGAGCGAGGATTTTGATGAGTCCACGGAATGCCTCAGCGTTGGGGCAGGGAAAACACCCACGTTCTCCGTGTGTCCTTTGGAAGGCAGTCAGGGAGAAGCTGTGGCGAAGGGATCGTGGTTTCGGCCTCCAGCATCAAACACTGCGAGCTGTGGCACCGCCAAGGGCTGCCTCTGTGAGGTCCTGCTGGGAAATTAATCCACATTAATTATTTGGGAAGGCCAATTAAACCTCATCAGCCCCCTGTGAAAACGTATTAATCGCAGCTGTGATTTGGTTGTGCTTTGCTGTCTTCAGTGACTTTGCTGCTGCCTGGCAAATTCCAGCTGGGATGGCACTGGGAATGCTGGAAAATGGGGCAGAAATCGGGAGTCAAGGCCTTTACTTGGGAATTCAGTGTCCATCCCGTGGGCTCCCTGTGGAGTGCTGCCCATCCCTCAGCTGCCCGTGACCTTCTCCCATGACAGCCCCCTCCTTTCCCCTGCTGGCTGATCTAAATGCCCCTGGCAGATCCAGTTACAGGAGCGTTTTGGGATGCTGACTTCACGTGCACATGCCTGTGGGTGCTTTATTTGAGGGCAATGATCTGCCCGGGCTGCTCTCGCCACCAGGCTCCTCTCCTGTGCTGCCTTCATCCTCTGGCACCGGGTTTTCCGGGGATAAACTCGTGGGACAAACAGGTCCGCACTGCAGAGAGAGGGGTGGTCCAGCCGCTGCCACCTGCCCGTGGTTCAGCATGGAGGAAACTGTGCGTGGATGGCTGGAGGGCACCCAAAAAGCTGTGCCTGGTCACCTGCATCCAGTGCCAGAGGAAAACCCTCCCACTGTGACCCCAGAAAGGGCCAGGGGATGAAGGGACGAGGCAGATGCAGGTGGTTCTCACCCAAGCATCGCGGTTGGTTTGCTTTTGGGGATCATGGAAGCGTTTGTCCCGCTCGGCATCCTCGGGGATTGCGGGTTCCTTTCCCTCCCCTCGTCCCTGCCGGGGGCTGGGGGTGTCACAGCTGGCGTTTGTGCCGCCCGTGGGCTCAGCAGAGGGCAGTGCCAGCTGCCAGCCCTTGTGCTTCTCGTGCCTTGGCTGGCCCGGCCTCTCCAGCTCGCTGCCTGCGGATGCAGTGAGGGGGAGAACTGCAGCCACGGGCCCTGCACACACAGCAGGTTTTGTCCTAGGGATTCTGGGCAAAACGAGGGTAAAAACGAGGGAAAAGAAAGGCTTTTGCATTGCCAGGAGGAAAAGGAGGGAGAGCACGACAGCAAGGACAAGGCTCCATTCAAACCAACCAGCAAACACTGTTTGCTCCTTGTCCTGAAGGTGGAGATGAAGGACCTGGCACATCCCTGGGCAGCCAGAGGAGATTCCCCACCTTGGCTTACGGATGGATCATGGCTGGGTTTTCTCATGGGTTCTCAGGAGCCTGTGGGAAGCTGAATTCAGGATGATCTCCCCCCATCAGGGCTGGGTTGTGTGCAGGGGAGAGAGGGAATGCAGACAGAGAAATCCGCGCCAGGCTGAAGCCTCTGGAGCTCCGTAAGCCTTCCCTGAGCCTTTCGGGGCATCTTGTGTGGCTTCCCTCGGTCACGGTGGCCTGTCCAGCCCGTTTCATCAGCTGCCAGCTCTGTGGGCAACCTCTCTCTGCTTGGCCACAGGGCTGCAAAGCTCAGAGGGAAGGAAGGAGCTGCGGAGAACAGCGGCTGGAAAATGTTTTCCCATCTGCCAGAGCTCTGTTAACCCTCTCCATCCACAGCCACACTGCTGAGGGCTCGGGGGAAGCAGGATGGGAGCAAAGCTGAGCTGAGTGCAGGAAAAGCAAAACCCCGAGGCCAGGACAGTGCTGGTTCCTGATTTTCATCACAGAGTGGTTCCTGAAGTTGTGTTGGGGTTTTTGCAGATATTGCAGATTAGCTGGGGGGAGTGAGGTTGTAGTTTCCACCCCTGTCCTTGGGCAGTGTGAGCCTCAGCCAGCCCTGTTCCTGCTCTGCTCCGAGGGGAAAGCAGCAGGATGGGGGAAACATCATCAGGGATGGTGTCAGTGCACTCCGGACAGGTTGTTTGATCCAGTGCCCGCAGCAAGGACTGGAGTTACCCCTCGTGATGGGCTGGAAGCATCACTTCATCCCCTCTCCCTCGGCAAACAGTTGTCAAGGTGCTTTGTGGTACCAAAGTGCTTTACTTTGGTGGGACACCATCCAGGCTGGCAGCTTCGAGGAGACTCTCATTGCCACCTTCCCTACAGCATCTGGGTTGAGGTAGGGGCAGGACAGCTCTGGATCTGGTGTTTGTTCTGCCAGAAAGGGCATGGCCACACTCTCCCTCAGCATGGAGGCACCAGGTTAGAGCTGAGCCCTTCACCTGCAAAGACCAGGGTTGCTGTTTTCCACCTGAAATCCTGGTGAGGTTTGGGCCAGGGTACATCCCACACACTCATTCCAAGGGCACCTTTCCTCAGAGCTTTTCTCCTGCAGGAGCTGCTGCTCCCTGAGCTCCTGGGCTGGATTTGTCTCCCTGTGACCCCCCATTTCCACGGGCTTCCCGTAAGGCAGGGAGCAGCAGGGACATCAATCCGGCTCCTCTTACGGGAAGGGAGGAAATGCATTTTAATTTGATTCCTGACCCATGGGCTCGCTCGGATATCGTGTGTCAGCAGAGCCCAGGGCACAAAAGGGCCCTTGTCCCTCCTCACAGACAGGCCAGGCTCTGTGTGCCTGCAGAGACCCTTTCAAGGCCATTTTTCTCCTCCCAGCTAATCAGTCCCGTGCAGAAACCAGCTCTGCACAAGCAGGGCTCAGGGCCAGCGAGCAGGACTGTGACCTGGCCACCATCAGCCCAACACTAAACCCATTGAAGACCCCATTAAAGACCCCTCATCCTCATCAACAGCCAAGCCAGGCAGAGCCCCTGTGGTGGAGACCATGCTGCTCCTTTTGGCAAGGTTTGACTACAGAGCCCCTGGGAGTGGTGAGGTTTGCCCTGCCAGAAGGAGCTGAAGACCTCTGGAGTGGGGGCCAGTCACGAGGGTTGCTTGCTGAAATTCCACTTTCTAATCCTTTCTGCCTGGAATTTAGCAGGGTGCATTTGTAATGGTGCTCAGCTGAGTCACCCCTTGTGGCTGGTTAAACACAGAATGGAGCATCTTTCCTGTTCTGAGATGCAGGAGAGCAAATTTCTGTGTAAACCTGGCGGGAAGGGTGGTTTGGGACATTGAACTGGGCTGCAGGAGCTCTGAGGTGGACTCCCACATGTGGCCTGGGGTTTGTTGGGGACTTTAAAGCAGCTCAGTTCTTCCTCTGTGCTCCAGATACAAAATGAGGTTAAATAAAACTCACCTCATCCACCTGACCATAATTCCTCCATGCCAGGGTCTGCTCAGTTGTGTCACCAGCACCACGAGGCCGTGGTGTCTGTTGCCAGTGATGTGCTGCCCTCTTGAGCCACTGTCTCCATGTCCTTACAGCCTCTTTGCTTTCCCCCCAGGGTGATGGAGAACCTCACAGCTCCTCCAGCCTGGAGCAGGGTCACCAACAGCTCCCTGGAGCCGGGTGGCACAGATGACAACCCCTACAAGTGCGTGTTTGACGAGGACTTCAAATACGTCCTGCTGCCCGTCTCCTACGGCATCGTGTGCGTGGTGGGGCTCTTCCTCAACCTGCTGGCCCTCTACGCCTTCATCTTCAGGATCAAGACCTGGAACGCCTCCACCACCTACATGTTCAACCTGGCCATAAGCGACACGCTCTACGTGGTGTCCCTGCCCCTCCTGGTCTACTACTACGCCATGGGGGACAACTGGCCCTTCAGCGTGGGGCTGTGCAAGATCGTGCGCTTCCTCTTCTACACCAACCTCTACTGCAGCATCCTCTTCCTGCTCTGCATCAGCATCCATCGCTTCCTGGGCATCTGCTTCCCGCTGAAGTCGCTGCGGTGGGGCCACGTGCGCCACGCGCGCAAGGTGTCGGTGGCCGTGTGGCTGGTGACCGTGGTGTGCCAGTCCCCCGTGCTCTTCTTCGTCACCACCAGCGCCAAGGGCGACACCATCACCTGCCACGACACCTCCAGCAAGGAGCTCTTCGGGCAGTTTGTCATCTACAGCTCGGTGATGCTGGTGCTGCTCTTCTGCATCCCCTTCCTCATCATCATCGTCTGCTACTGCCTGATGGCCCGGCGGCTGCTCCAGCCCACCCGGGGCATTTCCCGCCTGTCCCGCTCCAAAAAGAAGTCGGTGAAGATGATCATCATCGTCCTGGTGGTCTTCATTGTTTGTTTTCTTCCTTTCCACGTCACTCGTACCTTGTACTACTCCTTCCGGAGCTGGGACCTGAGCTGCCAGACCCTCAACGCCATCAACTTGGCCTACAAGGTGACTCGTCCCCTGGCCAGCACCAACAGCTGCCTGGATCCCATTTTGTATTTCTTAGCAGGGCAACGATTTATGAAGTTTGCGGGCAGCAAGGTGCCCTGGAAGCCTCAGAACGAGGTGGCTCTGGGCATCGTGCCCAGCAGTCACCTGGGAACCAGCAGCGACACGGACACGCTCTCCAAGGATCTGAAATCCTAGCTCTGCCCCGCAGCACCAGGGTTTGTCCTGGCTGTGAAGGGAGGACAGGATGCTCTGGGGCCCGAGGCTCTGGGTGTTTGGGGTGCCTGGGCTTGCCCCTGCTCTGGCGTGGTCTGTGTCAAACGCGCTGCTCTGCTTGTTTTGCTGTACTTTTTTTCGGGAAGGTGCAGCTGTGGTTGCGCACGTGAACCCTGATCTCTGGCTCTGCATCCCAGGCTGCCCCTCTGATCAACGCTGAGGTGACCAAATCTGGGGAACAAACCGTGCCCTGTGTCAGTTTTCCCAAGCAAGAACGGCGTGTGCAGAAAGTGCCCCTAAAGAATTCTGTCTGCAGATTGCCTGGCACAGGGGGAGCCGGGGTTCCTCTGTGCCTTGGCAAGGCAGGAGGGGCTTTGGGTGGATGAGGAGAGGCAGCTGCAGTTCTGCTGAGCAGCTTGATGCCAGTGTCAAGGACAAGTGTCACCCACAGCGGGAAAGGGTCTCCCGCAGCTTTGCATCCCTGCAGAAGTGCTCCCCCAGCTTCAAGCTGGCAGAGCAGGGATGGAATCCCCAGCTGCTGTCCAAGGGCTGCCCTCCCATTAACCTGACGGACATTCCATCCCACTGGAGTGCCCTGGAAGCAAGCCCACTGGAGTTTACTGGTACCATCGAGCAGGTCCCCTGTAGGTTTCTCCAGTGGGGCTGACATCTTCCAAAAAACCCATTAGTGCTTCCCAACAGCAGCAGTCACCCTCTAAAAGCTTTTAGGAACCTGCAGCTTCCAGCTGCTGGCTTTTAATAATCATCTCCAGCTCATTAAAATTTAAGGTGAGCTCTTCATGCCTTTTTTTTTAACCCCCTTCCTGGTGACTCATGTTTCCAGCCCAGCAGCCAAGACCAGAGTTCATCCCCTTGGCTGAGCACTGCCACATCCCCATTGCTGTCCCTCAGAGGTGACAAAATTTTCCAGCACTAAACCCCGAGTTGAGGAGCTGCAAGTGGTGCTGAGCTTCACCCCATTCTGCCAGGATTTGTAAAGAATGTCCACAGAACATTTCACTAGAAGGTGCTCTTGGTGTTTTTCCCTGTAATTGTTGGGTTGGAGAGCCCAGAGCCCAGGTCTGTGATTTCCCTGCCAGGAGGATGCTGATTCCTCCCCCCAAGAATGAAAATTGCTTCAGCTGCAGCACTGGACGAGTCACATTTTGTAAAAGCTCTATTTCAGGACTGGGCAAACACATTTGATGTTGGCTTAGGCCAAGGCCTCGGCTTCTCCCATCCTTCCTTCTTGTCAGGTTTGGTGGGGACAAACCACACCGTGATGTCACCAGGTGTGCTCAGTCACGGGTGACTGGGACCATTCAGGGCTACCTGGGAGGTTCCTGTGGTCCCACCCCCAGTGGGGAGCTCTTGTCCCAACCAACAGTCTCACAACCAGGAGGCAAAGGCAAACAGGACATTTGTAGGGTGGTTCATGCCACCCTCGAGTGTGTTTGGGATAGGATTGGGTTAAGAGCGGACCTGCACCATGGCAGCACCTTAATTCCTTTGTTCTTGTGGAGGGAGCTTGGCTTGATGGGGAGGGTCATGGCACAGTCACTGGGGCGAGACAAACAGCTGGGAGAAGTGAATTCAGCCAGGGCATTGAGCTGGGACAAACAGCACTCCAGGCCAGGCCTGGTCCGGCCTCCCACCCTTGCCAAAAAGCAGCGTGGACACGTTCCGTGCTCTGAATAATTCAACAAAAACATACCCAAAGTTTCCTCCTCCGGTCCTGCTTGGAAATGCCAGCTCCCTCTGAGCTGGCCACCACCCTGGGCAGCCCTGCCAGTGCCATCAGGGGTGTCCCTCGTCCTGTGATCCTCATCCCAAGTGATCCCACTGGCCAATGCAGAGCAGGTGGAGAGGTACCAGCTGGAAATCTAGCTCTAGACTTTTTTTGGTTTTGTTTGTAAAAGCACTAACTTATACTAGAGAAAAAAAAAAAAAGGTGAGTTTTATGACAGTGACTGTACATTTTTATTTTTGTAACGTGCAAACACCTCAGATTTCTGACAGTAAATGAGTTTATTTCTACTACAAGCACTTCTCTGCTGTCTCCTCTGGTGTGTAAAAAAATGGGTATTGTGGGTAGAAACTGGGTTGTTGAGTGCCATGGAAATGTTGTAAGCTCCAGGTACAGCTGTCCACTCCCCTGTGAATCTTCTAACTCAATGAATTCAATCTCCACTCCTTATTCAAGGTTTTCATGGGGCTGGTGCCAGCAGTTCCTACAATACCCAGGTGCAGAGACAGCTCTGAGGTCATGGCAGGGCTTCACAGGGGACAAAGCCCCTTGGGGTGTGACAAATTCGATAGCCAACCTTTTTTGGTTGTGTGTCCATGGTCTTGGTAGATTCTCCTAGGCTGCTCTTGTTGAAGACTAGAATAAATTGTTGGATTAAATAATTCATTAACAAATCTCAAAATAATTAGTCTCCCATCCCATATAACTTTTTTTTTTGTTTTTCTGGCTCTCCCAGCCACTCAGAAGCCACCAAACCAAGATGTTGGGAACCTCTGGTTCTCAGAGGCTCCATGAAAAAACTCAGCTCCATGGTTGTGTTATTTCCAAACTGTGGCCAAGTCACCTTGCAGTCTGCTCAGGAATAATCTGGGCAGCTCAAAGGGGAATTTCAAGGGGTATGGATGATGTCTGCAAATGTAATTTTATGGAAACCCACTGCTCTGTGCATCCCTGGAAGTGTCCAGGGCCAGGCTGGACAGGGCTGGTGCGAGGTGTCCCTGCCCATGGCAGGGGGTTAGAATGAGATGATCTTTAAGGTCCTTTCCAACCCTTCTGTGTTTCTACGACTCTCTGGTTCTATGGATTCCTTCACTTTTCATCCTGAAGCTGTTTCCGAATCAGTTTACACTTGGTGTCCCAGCAGTGTCTTTAAGGGGCAGCCACAGTCGCTCGTCACCCCCTGTGGGACAGAAGCAGAGACAGAAAACTTTGGTTTGCTTACTCTTTTCAAGAACCTTGCAGCCCTTAGAGCTGCCAAAACACAAAGTCTCAAAAGCACAAAGCCAAAGAAATAGCTGTGAGCCCCAGAATTGCTGAATCGGATATCCCAGGATGCACCCTCTGAAAAGCCCCTCTTGATTTTCATCCCAGATTTTGGGGTTTCTGTCTGGGAGCAATGCCCAGGGACCAAGGGCTCACACGTGAATAGGTTTCACTTCTGGGATTTAGAGCATCCTTCCCAAATCTTTACTGCAATGACTCTGCACATCTCATACCGGCCCCGAGTCACCCAAACCCAAGAATGAGAATTAAGGAAGAGAAACAGCCCCTGATGGGGAGCACAGAGGTTGTGCAGAGGAACGAGCAGAAAAAAGCCACCCAGCCAGGCCAAGTGGTCACAAACCGCTTTTTCTAAATATCCCTTAGCACAGGCAGCAGGAAGGGAAAGTTAAGAGCACTGATGGTTTCCTGCCAAGGCAACAAATCTGCCACACGGGCTGGAGGGATGCACATTCTGCTTCTGGACCTTCCCAGCATCCAAGTGGAGAGCTTTTCCCTCCTGATCATGCCTTGCTAGGAAGCAGGCCCTTAATGGGACAGTGGCAGGCAACGGGGCCTGTTACTGTAAACACTTGGTGAATCCACCTCTTTGTCCAAGTCCTGTCTCCATTTTTATTCTGCTTTTCTGCCTTGGGGGCTGGATTAGCCAGAGGAACAAGTCTGTCTGCCCCTCCAAGGCATTCCTGATCTGGTTGGCCAGTTTGATTCAGGGACAAAGTTGCCGCACTGTTGAGCTCCTAGGAATTTAATGGGAAATTGTGACACGAAGGAATTGTCACCCAACAGCTCAAAATCTGTTTTAGGCACCAGAGAAACCTCCCCCATGCCAGAGCCTGAGGTGGCTTTGGAGAGGGATGCGTGAGGGAAGGTGGGAGGCCCAAAGGCACCCAGCAGGCCAAAGCTGTGTTCAAACAGCTTTGAATTTGGCGATTCCCAAATCCCACAGCCCAATATTAGTGCAGAAATCCCCCAGTATGGATGGGCCAAGGCAGCAGTTGCTCAGGGAGAAACCAAGCCAGTGGGTGTTTGAAATAACACATCAATCACCCAGCTTTGTGAGGAGTTTATTTGAAGACTTTCACAGCTTCAATATCAATATTTGAAGATTCTGACAAATAAATGCTCATGGAAACCTGGAAGTTTAAAATAACCCTTTTTAAAAATGATTTCTCCTCAAATACCTGCAGTTTTAAGCCCTGGCTCAGCACCAACATTTTGGGGGGTGTTTTGGGGAGCAGCTGGGTTGTGCACATGTAGGCATACATGCATGTGTTTTATATAAGTACACAGATGCCCACAACCCCACTTTTCCATGCTTTGGGGCTGGAGAAGGGTTTGAACCCTCAAGCCTTTTGTCTGATCTCCCAAGGGCAGAGGAAAGCATTCAAAAAAAAAAAAAAAAACAAAACAGCCAAAAATTCAGAAAGAAATCAGCCAGAAAACCCCAAAACCTAATTTATAATGAGAACATCAATTCCACAAATCCTCCCAGCCAGCTGACACCTTCCTGGCTGTGGCTCCTCACTCCTGAGATGATCTGCAAGGTCTCAGCTCAGCGCTGGGGGCTCCCCTTTTGCAGCACCCCCAAACCCCTGGGTGGGTTTTGCAGCCCCCTTTGAGTCTGCCGGTGGGAGAGCAGGAGATTCTCCCACCAGACCCTTCTCCTCTGCTTTTGGCTCTCACTGTGGAAAGGCAATGCGTCACAACCCCGTTCCCAGCCCCCCTTAAATCCTGGGAAGCCTCAAGGTGCCCTCAAACCACCGAGCTCCCAACTTTGAAACTGGAAAGAAAGGATGAGAGGTTTCTTGTGATCTCAGCCTCTGGAGGACCCTGGGAGATGGTGGGAGGTACATGGAGGATGCTGGGCCCAGCAGTGCAAATTCCATCCTGATTTTTAGTGGAGAAACAATTTATCTGAACAGGCTGAACCTGCAGCAGCAGAGTCCTCTGCTGGTGCCAAAGGGATGTGCCAGCAGCAGGGTCCTTGTCCCCAGGCTGGCGCTGTGGCGCTCACAGCCACTCCAGGCAGGGTCCTGATCTTCATCCATGGCACTTTCCAGGGAATGGGGAAGTTTTCTGTTCATTCTCAAGTTTCCCTTGTGTGGTTTGTCCTCCTGTGATCTGTGGTTTTAATAACAGGGGAAGAGCCTGGTCACCATTAACTCATCATCCAGTCTCCCAGCTGCTGTTCCAGCTCCATCCCTTCCCTTTGATGCTCATTTAACATGCTGCCATCCTTTTCCTCAGCTGGGTTTGGAAAAAGTGGGCTGGAAACTGGCTGGACACCTTTGGGAAAGGATGGATGCATATGGATGGAGGTGGAGGCCACTTGGCACCCACGTTGGGAAGGACCTTGGTATATGGTGGGGCTTCCCCACCATCAATGCCTTTGGAAATGAGTTTATTTCAGATAAGTCCCTGACCAATCATTTATCTGGGCCCTGAAACTCCTTACAAACCTCCTCTGTTGAGAAGCAGGAGGATGGGAGGTGGCTCCTGAGCTTGTCCAGGTGAGCAGCTCCACCACCCTGAGCCGGATGCATCCTTGCCCTGCTCTGTGCCTTGGGTGCCTTTTGCAGCCTGGCAGCAGGACCAGGTGCCACGTGGGTGCCAGCACAGCCTGTTTGCAAACAGGGCGCGGGTTCAACGCCCCTCATGACCTGTGGAACGAGTCCATCTGGTCCCAAAGGAGCCTTGGGATGGGACTGCAGGGCAGGCTGGGAGCTCCTGTGGGGTGTCCAGCTCCTTGGTGTCCTCCTCTCACTGCAGGAAGGGGAGGCGCTCAGGGAATCCACTCTTCTGGTCCTCCCTGGGCAAAGCAGCCCAGCTGGGAGTTGCTAAACGACCCAAATCATCCCTAAATAGCTCCTGCAGCCCTGTGCTCAGCAAGATGCCGATACTCCGGTGCCTCACCCTCCAGCATCCTCCCAGGCTGAGCTCACAGGGCTGGCACCCAAAAATAACTCCCTGGGGGCAGTGGGTGGGTGGGCATCGCTGTCACTGCTCCATCACCAGCGTCAGCATTCCCAAGCCTGTGTTTCCAAGACCATCTGCACCCCCATTCCAGCCCCAAACCCCTCTGGCACACGGCATCCGAGGAACCCCGAGGAGAGGGAAGTCTTAAAAGCCCTGGAGCAGCTTCCCAGCTCGTGCCTCCCCATCTGCTCCTCCTCAGGCAAATGGGCCCCCAGCAGGGTGGCCTGGGCTCGGGGACCCCTCTGTGGTCAGCTCCTGGTGTGGGGAGCAGCAGCAGTGCCAGGGGGGTGGAACCTTTGGGATGGTGGGCCTGGATTGAACAACGTGAGGATGATGCCTCAGGCCAGGGCTGTGGGCAGCAGCAAGTGCCCATGTCCCAGGATGCCAATTCCATGTGGTGATTAACACCCCACTGTCCTGACCCTCATCCAAACTTTATGAGGTCATTTCCTCGAAATCCATCATCCCTCCCCAGGCAATGCTTCCCAGATGTTGCAACCCATCCCTGCACTTCAGCATCTGGCTGGTGATGTGAGGCAGCACAAAGTCTGGAGCAGGAGCAGCACGTTCCAGCAATCCCATGAAGCATCAAAATCCCCCTCATCACCAAAATATTTCCCTTTTTTTGTCCCAATTATGGTAACTCTTGGAGCATCCCCAGAACTCAGCTGGATTGAAATGTGCTGCAAATTTGGGGTTGTGGCAGCTGCTCTTCCTCCTGGTTGCCCGTAGATGGAGGAAGAGCACTGCCCCCCTCTGGGTCCCTCCTTCAGCTGCCTGCTTGATGGGGGCACGTGGTGTTTTGGGGGTGTGTGGTGTTTTGGGGGTCTCCTCCCCCCTGCTTTGGCCCATCAGATGTTCGCTTTGGTGATTAAAGCCTGTCCTGGGAGAGATGTTGGCACAAGACCCCAATTTGAGATGAGCCCCCCAGGACCCCATGGACCCTCTTGAGGCCCTCAAGATGCCCAGGTGGCCACATCCAGATGGGCACCCTCCCAAAAAACAGGAGCTGCTTTGGAGGAGTCTGGGTCCAAACCGTGCAATGATTAATCTGGACATTCCCAGCCCAGGGCTATGGATCCAGCTGGTGACGTCCAAGGAGGGTGAATCATTCCACACAAAGATTTACCACCAAGGTGCTGCTCTGCTGATCAGAGGCTGGTCTTTAGTTCAGGGTGGAGATATTTTGGTGGGGGGAAATAGAGGGGATGGGGATGGAAGTGTCCAAGGCCAGGTTGGGTGGAGCTTGGAGCAACCTGGGATAGTGGGAGGCAATTCCTTCCTGTGGCAGGGGGTGGAACTGGTTGATCTTTACTGTCCCTTCCCACCCAAATGATTCTGTGATTTCTGTAAATAACTCAACTCCCAGAAAAACATCATAATTTTGGGAGATAGAATTATTCCCCTTCCTGCTTTTCTGATACAAAGCGCTTGACTTTTCATTTCAAAAAGACACTTCAACAACAACAAAAACCAACCAAACAAAACCCAAATAACCAACCAAACAACCCCCACTCATTTACTTTACCAAAATAGGCAAGGGTTAAAAGAAATCAACAGAAACTACTGCCTTTGACCTCCCTCTGACCGGAATCATGTTTTCCTCCCAAATTTTGGTTCAGCCGCGCAGTCACAAAGTGCCTCCTGCCCCAGCCTTGCCCAGGGCTGGCTCTGTGGGTTCTGTCCGGTTTCAAGTTAATGGGATTATTGTGAAACTGCTGGACGCACTCTTGACGTCGACCCAGTGTGGGAGGAGGATCAGTCTGAAGACTGTAAGAAACCCAATTTAGTAGGAAAAAAGGCAAGAGAAAGACTCAGCTCCCTCATTACCCTGCAGATAAAGCGCTCACAAAAGCAGGGAGGGATGAAAACAAATCCTTTTCCAGTAAGAGCAAATGTTTGCCATGCACGGTACCAAGTGACCCCTGGTAATCTCAGGTTTAATGACATGGTTTAGTACCACTGAAAAGGGCCTCTTTTGTGTTTCTCAGGCTGTCACTCAGAGATGTCTCCACTGGGGAATTTCCTACAGATACCTGGAGATATCCTGGTAACAGCAGGTGACGCTTTTCAAAAGTGTCTTGTGCAACCTGTTAGATATATAAATATATATTTATGTATTCTGAGATGTGTTGTGCATTTTTTTCATGCCTATTTGCATAAGCCCCAGTGCCCCATTGCTGGCAGAGGTCACTGGGAAAGGGACAGGGGGAAGGAATTAGCAATGTGATACCTGCTCTGAATCACACCCTGCCTTTGTGGCTGCAGGATTTTGTGAGAAGGAGGTGGGGTAAGTTAGATAATCTCCAGAAAATTTCCCTGCTTTTTTAACCTCCTCACATCACTGCCTCCTCCAGGTGAGTGCTGGAGGGAGAGTCTTGGTGGCTGGAACCCCCCTGTTCCACCCAGGTGATCTTGGATCTTGGTCCTGGGTCTTGGACAGGCCTTTTACAACCATTAATGTGTGTTTGAGGTCTCCATTGCCCCTTGGGGCCTGTCACAGCCCAGCCCATCTCCCTGAGGAGCAGCAGGGCAGGGACAGCTCGCAGGAGATGCTGCCACCTCCTCAGCACTGAGCAATTCAGCACAATTAATTTTATCCACCACCACGAAGCTCTGCAGATCTGCGCTGTGGGCTCTGCTTCCTGTTAACTCCTTTTGCAGCTCTCAGTGAGCTGTTCCTCAAAATCTTCCACACACTCAACAGGATTTCACATTCAACTTTTCACATTCAACTTGTGTCCACCACCTCTTCCATGCCTCCCGTTTGGACATGCCATGGATCTTCTGCAGGAGATGTTCTTTTCTTTCCCTGGTGGCATTTCTCAGCCTGCTGTTTGGACCTGGCTGCCCTGAGCCTTTTTGAATCAGTGCTTTGCACTTGCATCCTCAGCCCGCTTCCACTCCCTCTGCAAACATTTCATCCTGTTCAGCTGCTTAATTCTCAGGAGCTTCCTCATTTCTCTGTCATTTCCCTTTTTGCAGTCAAACACTGCAGCACCAGGAATTTTTTTCCCCACTGAAAATATTTTGCAGCAATACTGAACCTTCTCTGATAAATTAAATTTTAAAAAATTAACCATGGCCAGGCAGGGGTTTATCTGGGCCAAATCAAACCCATCAAAATAACACTCAAGGATGGGCAACCCTATGGATTGGCCAGAATTTGTCCTCTCTGAGGGTGGAGCACAAATTCATGGCTAAATTAAGAGGGATTCCAGGATCTGAGAGCTTTAAAGGCTTTACAGGCTGTGGGCTATTACAAAGAAAAGTCCAGAGCATCTTGCAGCAGAAGCATTGCTTGGTCACAATAAAGGAGAGAAAAGTAAAATACCACTGTCCTCCAGGGATGGCCTCTCTGGACCTCTGCTCTGGCCAGCAGATTTGGGCAGGCAGTGATTCTCCAGACATGTAGCCTCAGTCTGATGGGCCTAGGAGGAATATTTGTTCTGGCCATGGGCCAGGACACTTTGACTTCCCAGCCTGAGCCCTGGAGAGTCACTGGTCACTGCTGTGGCACAGAAAAGGCCTCATCCTGGCTCTGCCTGCCACAGCTTGGCCACCCTGAGCTTTGCATGGATCCTCCAGAAGAAGAGAAAAAGTTAAGAAAAAGCATTTTCAACTTGTAACAATACAAGACCTGTGAATTTACTTGGCTGGGTGGTGTCTCTACACCCCTAAAACAAGACACAGCATTTTTTCTTGCCCAGGAAAGCTCAAAATCTGTGAATTCACACCAGGCTGTGAACGTGCTGTCTCGTGCAAAGTCCCTCTTTGTGTTGCTGAAATGTTGTGGGCACAGCAGATGCCCCTGATATACAGCCAGATCCTTTTTCCAGGTGTGCAACTCCTTGCTTGGCTGAGCACATGTGAAGAGATAAAACCCCTGTGGATATCTTGGGGGTCCTCAGAGGTGAACCCCTTTCCTAACCTTTCCATCTTCATGGAGAACAGGGATGGGGACATCTCCTTTATCCCCTAAATGCCATTCCCCTACACAACAGCTTCCTTGCTGTTGTTCTGTGTGGCCTGAGGGTTTGAACATCATCCAGAGAACAAAAATGGAAATTCCCCAGAGCCCAGAAGGAAGGAGGATGGAGAGGGAGCAGTGCCTGATCTTGTGGCAGCAGTGAGGGAGCTCTGTGTCCCTGATTAGGGACCAGGCTGTGCCAGCTGGGGAGCCACAGGGACAACTGGGACACCAAGTCCAGGGCAGGCTGACCTGGGGGTCCCCTCCTGCCAGGCTTTGCTCCTCACCACAGAGGCAGGGGCGGGAAGGGCCTGAAGTGATGAGCCTGTGCTCAGAGACAGCAGATGAAAACAGTGGGTCCTTCATCCAGTGTTGTATTTAGCATATTTCAGAGTCCTGTACCTTTTTGGTGTTGTCTTGTGGGCAGCAGATCTTCACAGCACAACCTCAGGATCTTCCTCAGTCAGGGTTCCTCCAAGGCTCTCCCTGGCTGCCCAGCCCACCCCCTTTTATCCCAGTTACCTTGACCAGCCACAGCTGCTGCCCACTGAAGGGCATCACAGCTGCAGCCCATCAAGAATAACTGGGACCTGCTGGGGCAAAGATATTCAAATACAGTACAGATATATTTTACATGGACTCAAAGGGCCACTCACACAATACATATGTTTTCAAGGGCCTCCTATAATCCAGAATCCCTGGAAGCATTCAAGGCCAGGTTGGACAGGGCTTGGGGGCCTAGTGGGAGGTGTCCTTGCCCATGGTGTGGGGTTGGAACAAGATGGTCTTTAAAAGTTCCTTCCAACTCAAATAACTCCGTGATTCTCTGAAATACACCTCAGTGTGCTCATGAACAACTGCTGTCTTAGAAAAGCCACCATCAGCCCATCCAAAATCAAACACAACCAGCTCTGAGAACACAAGAGTAACACATGTTCTGCTGTTGTATTTCTCTATTTATCTTCTTATCACAGGGTTTTCCCAGGATTTTCTAGCATCCCTTGTCCCCACAGGGGTCAGAAAGTGAAACTTCAGGAGCTGTCACTTCCCAGTCTCCAAACTGAGACAAGCAGCTCCTCTGCACCCAGTGGATGGATACCCATGGTTAGAGACAGTGCTGAAGCACCAGCTCTTCTTTCCAAGCTCCTTGGGATTTCTGATCTTTATTTCCCCACCCCTTTTGCACTTCCCTGGCATTGTGTCTCAAGTGCAAATACACAAATTTCACCACCCCTTTTGCACTTCCCTGGCATTGTGTCCCAAGTGCAAACACAGGGGACAAAGGAGATGACAGATTGCCACTGGCTGTGGTGAGAAGAATCAGCAGCACACATTAATTCCTGGTTAAAACAATCCATTAAAGCTAGCAGGGAAGAAGATTTGGTGTCCTAGGAAACATCACGAAGAGGAGCTGAGTTCACTGGCCAGGCTCTGGCTCAAATTTTGGTGCTGCTTGTTTGCTCCTGTTATTATTTCCTCTCCAGCCTCTCTTCCCTTCCACATTTTCCCCTCTCTTTCATCCCAGTCTAGGGCCAGGAGAGCTCTGCAGAAGGAACCCTCATGGGGAGTGTGAAAGGACAAATATTTGGCTTTTTGTGCTGTTTGTGTGCAGTATTTCTGGGGCACTGGTATTTCCCTGGTGCTCCCACTGTGGCTGCTCATGGGAGGTCACTGTAATTCAGAGGTAGGCAGCAAGCAGCTCTGCATAATCCCAAGCCTTGTCCCCAAATATTCAGAAACTGCTGGTTTGTGGCATTAAGAGCTTGCATTGTCCTTTGAAAATGAGCTTTTCTGCTGGGTGAAGGGATAAAAGAAGCAAGATCCTTTCCAGAGCATAAAGGAGAGGGAATCAGGCAAATCCTCAGGGATGCTTAGACCTGCTCAGTGCACACCAACCTGTATGCAAAGAACAATGTGGAAATCAATGATGGATTGGGAGGTGAGAAGAGTTTGCAGCACACTATAGAATTATAGAATCATTAAGATTGGAAAAGACCTTGAAGATCATCATCATCATTAATGTTGAACCAAGCAGAAGGGCCTGGAGTATCTGACCTCCACCCAAGGCCCAGGGAAGGGGAACACCCAAAGCCAGGGTGATTTCCCAAGGGAAACAAACCTGAGCATGGTATTGCATCCAGCCACGATGCCACACAGAGCGGGAGAAGCAGCCAGAGCCTGGATCAAGGTGCTGGGGGATGCTCAGTTACAATTATTTACAGCTGGGATTTGTAACCCCAGGAATGCAAAGGGAAGCAGAGCAAAGGAATCCAGTTGGGACATCCACGATTTTGGACTGGGTCCCACAGGGGCAGGGTTTGTCCATGCCCCCAGGGCTGGCAGAGAGTGTCCCTCTCCTATCTCTGGTGCAGCCCAGGGTGGCTTGGCCCTGGATGCTGAAACCATTCTGTGCTCTGCAGCTCAGCCAATGGCTGCTCTTATCTCAGGCCAGCTCCCTGCGTCTGTACCAGCCCTTATCTCCCCCCAAACACTCTCCCTGTGCTTACAGACTGGGAGACAGTTTTAACTGGGAGCACTTTGAAACTGGGAGAACATCCCTCCCCCTGCCAGCTGGGTTTGCAGGCTGGCTGAGCATGGAAGGGTGGTTTGGGACAGCAAATACCTGCTTGTACCCATTTCCCCCCTGTTTTTTTCACCATTTTTCTCTACATTTTCCATCCCCAAACGAGGAGGCTGGGTGCACTGGGAGCAAGGTTAGGAGTGTGCTGGGAGGCCTTGCTGGAAGAGAGAGGACCTCCAGCCCCCCCTGCACAGCTTGGGAGGGACACAGTGACCCTGTCCCCTTATCCACAGTGGGTGAAAGGTTCGGGATGCCCCCGAGGGCACTGAACCAAGCAGCCCTGGAGTACAAGCACAGGCTGGAGCCAGGATGGGGCTGTTTGGGCTAAGGGAGGAGCTGCTGAAGGCTCTCAGAAAGCTGATTCTGCTGCAGGACAAGGGTGTGGAGCTGGGGCAGAGGGACATCACACGTCCTCTGAGCAGCTCCCAGGAAAACATTGAGCTCCAGCCCTTTGATGGCACCTCTGGATCAACTTTCCCTGCCCTGCTTCCTTTTTCACTCCACATCTGTGGGCAATGAGCTGTGAGATGATTTATTGACTAGAAAGAAGAAAACAGGACAGAAAATTAGATACAAGAATTTGGTTTTTTTAATAATGAAGGTGGTAAAACACTGGCACAGGATTCCCAGGGAGGTGGTGGATGCCCCATCCCTTGAAACATTCAAGGTCAGGTTGGATGGAGATTTGACCAACCTGATCTGGGTTTGGACTTTGGTTCCTTCCAACCCAAACTGTCCTGTGATTTTATGAAAGTAGGGGGCTCTTCATGCCACAAATCCTTCTCCAACCTCACAGTTTCTCACCAGCCCAATATTTCCCTTGCTTTTTCCCCAAACCAGATATGACCTGATGTGGCTCTTTGTGCATGACAGTGTGAGAGGTGCAGGTGCTTCCCAGTGCTTCTCATCTCCAGAGGAGCTTGTGCTGCCATTCCAAACCAGTTGGAAAGGGGTTCCTCTCCAAGGAGAGCAGATCAAGCAGCCACCATGCCCAGATGTTTCTCCTGGACCAGCCTTCTCCCTCATTTCATCCCTGCCCATGCTGTGAACATCTGGACTTGGGCACCTGCTCCAGAGGGCACAAGTTCATCCGCTGCAGCCAGAGCCATTGTCTCTGATCTAATGTGGTGCTCATCCTTCCGAGGAACATCTGGAGGATGTCTGGGATCTCATGGGGAGGGAGCAGGAGCAGGAGCAGGAGGAGGAGGATGAGCTCACTGTGTCCTTGCAGAGCCGCTGCATGAGTCAAGGCAGGGCACTGCAGTGCTGCTGTGCCCTGTGGTGTGAGGGAGAAATGTTCCCAAAAAGGCTTGGAAAGGGCTGGAACCAGCAGCCCCTCCATCATGCAGAAGTGTGGGTCAGACGTCCCCCTTATCACACCCATCTGTGCCTTCAAGGACTTCCCCTGTCACCTCCCAGGCATGGGAGAAACTCCCCCCTTCCCACAGAGCTTATTTCCTAGGGGTGTCCTCTCCTTCCTTCCCTTCCAGAGGCCCTGAGGCTGGCAGGGACCTCTGGACACCATTTAGCCCAGTGCTGAAGTGGGGGGACTGGGAGTGGGCTGCTCAGGGCCATGTCAAGGTTCATTTTGAGCATCTCCACACCTTCAGCTGACCACCCTCACAGTTTCACAATCATTTTCTTTTGTCTAAACAGGATTTCTCGTGTTCATCACCCGGATACCACTCCAAAGACTCTGGCTCCATTTTCTTACTATCATCCTATCCGTTGCCTTTGGATTTTTGCCTTGCAAACAGTTAGTGGAGAGATCCCCCTCCTTAGCCCATCAGAGCAAAGGATCTGCCTGAGCCAGAACTTTGGGGAGGTCTCAGCCTCCCTGCCCTCCAGCTGTGACCCCTGAGAGGGCTCTGGGCAGGCTGTGAGGGATGAAAGGGGTCTGGCTCCCCTTTGTCCTTGTATGGGAATTTGCATGGAAGCAAACGTGTGAGAAGCTGGCCAAAAGGAAATACTCAGCGTGACATGTCAAAGCAGATTTTAACAAATGTTTACAAACCTCCCAGCAGCCAGGAGGGGGAATAAAGAGGGAAATAACTATAGGAAAGGACAGGTTTACTATTTAAAACTTCTTTGATTCATTCTTACCCAAAAGAACAATCAACTCTTACTCATTTTCCTCAAAAATAGAGCCCTCTGGGAGTCTGCAGGACAGGGCTGCATCATCCCATGCAGGAGCAGGCGAGCCCTGTGGGGTGTGGGACAGCGGCCTTCCCAAATCCGGGATCTGTGTCACTGTGGGAGCTGGGTGGCCCTCAGGGACAAGGTTTGTCTCTGCATGGATGGCTCTGCTGACCCTGCACTGGCTGAGGAGCAGAGTTCCTGGGAGGGGGAGAAGCTTTTCACCTGCCCCAGGTGGATTTAGTGAGAGGACCCATCTGGTGTGTTCTCCAGGAGCACGTGGGCTGGAGCAGGGAACAATTCCCAAGGCTCTGCCGAGGCCTCTGCTTTGTGCTTGCCTTGGCACGGGGCCATGGCGTGAGTCACGAGCCACTTGCTTTTTGTTTAATGTCCCCATTCCGGCTCTGCAGACTCGCTCAGAGGGAAGTTAATTCATAAACCCTACCAATATTAACTGCCCCAGCAGGAGGAGGAGGAGGAAGAGAAGGAGAAGGAGAAGCCAGGCTGTTTGCCTTCACCACCACACCACTGATGTGTTCAATGTTGCTTGCTAGTGCGGCTGTGTTTTCCTCATTGGTCTTAGGGTGATGATGTGACAATCTAGGGCAATGTGACAATCACAGCAAATATGTGACAGTCCTGGGACAATGTGACAGTCACAGCACCTCTGTGGCAGTCCTAGGAACCTAGGTGACAGTCCTAGAAGCAATGTGGACATGGTTGTTGTCTCCCCTGGGCGGGTGCAGGCCCTGGTGCAGGCCCCAGTGCAGGCCCTGGTGCAGGCCCTGGTGCAGGCCCGGTGCAGGCCCCAGTGCAGGCCCAGGCGCAGGCCCTGGTGCAGGCCCTGGTGCAGGCCCAGTGCAGGCCCTGTGCAGGCCCCTGGTGCAGGCCCAGGCGCAGGCCCTGCACCCCATCAAGGAATTCCTGGGAACATAAAGGAGGAGGAGCACAACCCCCTGGACATGGAAGATGCCCAGAGGAGTCAGCACACAGGTCCCCAGCCCCTGGGGATGTCTCTGACAGCTGGGAGCTCTCCCAGGCTAATGCCTGACAAGGAATGAGCATGGAGAGGAGGGAGGAGCAGGGCTGCTGGGACATGGAGAGAGGGAGAGGGAGAAGAGCCAGTGGAGGAACACATCCAGGAGCTGGCAGAGTGAGAGCCAAGCCCTTGAGCTGTGCTGGTTGTTTGCAGACTGAAAGCCCTGTGCACACACAAACACAGGGAAGTGTTCTCTTTGGAGGTTTCCAGTCTGGGAATGGCCCAACCAGACCATTGCTGTGTTGGCTCATGGGCCACATGGTGCCTCTAAAATCCCAGAGATTGGGACATTTGGACCCTCACCCAGCAGGAGATGGGATGCAGCTCAGCCCAGGCTCTGGAGCCCAGCAGAGAGGCACGTCCAGGTGTGCCAGGGTGAGAGGAGACCTCAAGGTGTGTCATGCTCAGAGGTCTGCTTAGCCAAGGGTGGTTTGCACCTGCTCTCATCCTGGGGGGGGGGGGAAACCAGCCTTTCCTCTTGTGGCTGGGTTAAAAACCAGATGTCCAAGTGCCTGGAAAACAGAGATTTAATAATTTGCTTAATTACAGCTGCCTGGTCTCAGCCCATCTTGGTCTCTGGATGACAGGGGTGGGAATAATACTCAGAGCCACATGTCAGGGACAGAGCCCACCACAGCACATTCCAGAGAACATCCCAGGGCTCCTTCTCCAGCCACCCTGCTGAGATGAGCCCCTTTGGACCAAGGACACCCAAGCCCTGAGGGGAACACAGCACCTTCACTTCCCCCTCCAACAGGGATTTGAAGCAAGGCACAGTCACATCCCTGCACAGGAGATTCCCTTGAACCTTCCTGGAAACCCAACCATTTTCTTGTCTGCCATTCCCGTTATTTTTCTGGTTTTATTTTAATCTCCTCTCTGTTATTGTTCAGTTTTCCTTTGAGCAAATTTCTCTGAGTGTCCAAGAATAGAAGACACATCAGATAATACTGGGAAGGAAGTGAGAGTGCCTAGAATTACTGGATATATTAAATCAAACCCATTTCATCATTTTCTCTGTTTATGCCAGATTTGTCTGGGTATTTATCCCTTAAGTTGGAGGAGTCACCACTCTGCTGAGATCAGGACTCTTGGTTTGACGTGCACGGAGAGAGAGTGACCCAGGCACTGGCAGCTCCTGGCCCGAATAAAGGGATTTAAACATAATAACTTGGAATAGGAAAGAATAGACTAGAAACTTGTTTGGAGGAAAATGACCTAAAAAACAAATTCAGGAGGCTGAAATGCTGCAAAAGGTGCTGTGAGTGAGGTCACCCGCTGCTCCTGAGCCTGCCAGCACACGCAGGCTCCAGGGCAACAAGCTGATCTTGTTTCCCATCAGATTCCCCTCCCTCCCTCCCTCTCTCCCTACCGAGGTGCAGAACTCAGCCCCTGCCTTGGTTTTGCAACACATCCCCAACGGGATGGACCTGCTTGAACATTTTTGGCTGGGGCAGGTCTCAGGTGTCCCAGATGGCACAGCACGGGCGGGTTGAGGGGAGGAGGGCCCTGCCTGCTGCTCCTCCTGCACAGGAGGTTTTATCTGTGGCAGATGTGGGATACAACCTCCCAACGCTCTGGTTGAGGGTTTTATAGCTGTTACCCGGAAGCTGAAAGCTGGGTGTTCATTCTTTTCTGCAACTGGAGAAACTGAGGCATGGATTGAGGTCATCACAGGATGTCCCCAGTCCACCCTGTCACTCCCAGCAGTGGCAGACACAGACCTTGCTCAGGATGGTCTTACAACACCCCAAAGCTACACCTGACATCCATATGAACATCTCCTGAGAACCCATGAGCATCTCTGGGCCACACTCCTGTGCTGGACAGGCACCCAAATCCCACCCACGGAAACCCTCAAACACATGCAAGCCACCACATCAAAAGAGAAGGTTCAGCAGCCGTGCCTGGTTTTGCCCAAACGCAGACAATTGATGGCCAGGACCCCCCAGAACTGTATTTTCCATGTTATGGTTTCCCCCCGGTGTTTGGATGAAGTGTCTGGGCACTGGCTCTGCTCTGAGTTTTGTTTAGGAGGTGCTGCCAAGGTAATGTTGCTCCCAGCACTGCTGCACGAGCACCACGTCCCTGCAAAAACCCAGCCCATCCTGGGAAGCTCTTCCTGTCCCCCTCCTTGTCCTGGGCACTGAGCTGGCCCAGACCCCGGATTCCTGCTCCTAATGTTGCCCATAACACCAAGCAAACCCTACAGCAAGCCCTGAGTAGGTTTGCTGGAGCTTTGAGCCCTTCTCTGCTTGCACAGCAGCAGATCCAAGGGGTTTTCCGGTAGATTAGGTGGGGGAAAAAATGGAAATAATTCCCCTTTGGGAATGGAGGATGTGGAACCGTCCTCTGTGGGACTGCTCCTGGTAAAACCTCCAACAAGTGGTGGCTCAGTCATCCCCCAGCAAGCAGCGCAGAAAACCCTCTTGTACCTGAATCAAGGGGTGTTATTACCTGAGATATCTCCAAATCTTCCTATAAAATATTCCCATCACATTTGCTTTATCTGAGTGCAAACCTCAAGCACTGGTGGAAGTTTTTTTTGCCCACCCATGAATGACGGAAGAGAAAACTGTGACTCAATTCCACCTTTGTAATTCTGCTCTTCCACAGAAAGAGGAAAAAAAAAAGTCTTTTCCTTCTTATGAGAAAGAGACCGATTCTTGGAATTAAAAAAAACAAATCACATGGGACATGCCTTCTCCTCTCATCTTCTTCAAGGGCACAGCGTGATCTTCTGAGAAGCAGAATCAAAAGGGAGAAGTAAAGACATCTGAGTAGCCCCCACAGAAAACATCATCAGTGATGCAAGACATGAAACAGAGCTTTTCTCCCCCCAAAATAAATGTCCGGTTTGGTTTCCTCTGCAGTGGAAGGAACAGGGAAGTGTGGTTTAAATATTTGCTGTGGTGGCTGGGTGTGATGGACCCACCTGCAGAAAAGGGAGAACCAGCTCAAGACTTGAGTGATCCCTGCATTCTCCTGGGAAGCAAATGGTCCATGCTCTGAGTTTGAATTTCTGGAAGGCTTTGCTCCCTCTGGGAGATGCCTCATGCCTTGAAGCTGCCTTGAGATGCCTCATGCCTTGAGTTATTTTGGGTTCTCAGGAATCCCCAAGGCCCCATCCCTACAGCCCTTGGCAAGGGCATGGACAAACTGAGTCAACAGCACTGCATTTAACGGTATTAATGAGGAAATAACTTCAATTGACCTGAAAAATCACTCAAGAAAATACTTAAAATTCCCATTATGGAAATGCACAGACTTGTTGCACAGGCTAAAAATTGCACATAGAGGTGAAAACCTAAGGGTTTTCAGGGTGGAGGGCAAGGAGCCAAAGGAGGGATTGTGGCTGACCTGGAGGCATTTGATTTCCACTCAACCATGAAAAGTTCAGAGATGTCCCCAGCCCAGACCCCAGCTCTGTCCTCGAAGAGAGAAAGTTGACCACAAATTGTGAAGGTTCAAATTGTGGGGGTCCAAATTGTGAAGGTTCAAATTGTGAAGGTTCAAATTGTGGGGGTCCAAATTGTGGGGTCCAAATTGTGAAGGACCCCTCATGGCACTGGAGGGTGACCAGTTTCTCCACCTCAGAAGTCCAGCAGTGAGAGGACTTGTCTGGTTTCACCCCAGCTGGCTGCACTGCTCTGGCTGTGGTGAACTCTGGTTGCAGCAAGAAGGTGCAGGGCTCCATCAGAGTAGACCTCAGGAGATGAGGCTTTCTGCACCAAACACCTTCTCTGCCAAAAATCCAGGGTCTCAAAAGGTGCTGGGATAGCAGATGGTCATGCAGGAATTTGGGGTGACCATATTCTCTGATCTGGTTTAAAAAGAGAAAGTTGTCATCAAATGTGACCTCCTCACGAGCAAGCTCAACCAGATCCACCACCCTGGCAGGCTGGAGTTGTCAGGACATGAGAAATGAACTCCATTTCCGTTATAAACAGCTTTTAGATGTAATGAAATTCTTCATGCAAGACGTCTCCGGTCTGGTGAGACGCGGTGGAGCCCAAGGCAGAAGGGACCCAGCCTGATCCCTGCATGTCTGTGCTGGGGAACAACCTGAGAGCTCTGAGGAACCTCTCCATGGGGACAGCCAGTGTCTGGTGGTGAGGACATCCCAGCCCCGAGGCCCTCACAAAGCTACAGCATTTGAAAAATGCTGCTTTTCACCTCCAGGACGTTTTGCAGCCGTTGAAAGACCACGGTCCCAGTTCCAAAGTGCCTCCCTGGCCTTGACCGCAGGGCCTCCTGTCCACATCCAGCCACGCTGGGGTCTGCTGGCAGCTGGAAGCCTGGACAGCGGTGGGAAGGTGCAATTACCCCTGGGAGCAGCCGTGGCAGAGGTCACCTGCACTCAGGAGCTAATGCAGTTACTGGCAGCATCCAGCCGGAGGAACAGAAACCAGGGAAACTCAAACCCAGCCACCGTGCCAGCCCTTTATGCCAAGGATTAATTCACTCGGTCAGGCTCCAAGAAGAACCCAGGCTAGTCCCTTTCCCCACTTATTTTTCCCAATGATCCTTTGGTATGAAAAAAAAAAGAGGTATAAAAACAATGCTTTGCTTGAAATCTCATTTTTAGACCCAGCTACTGCCTCCAAATTTGCCTCTCTTATCCCTGATCAGTGCTCAAAATGTCATTTTTGGGGATTTCCCTCCAAATTTGCCTCTCCTATCCCTGATAAGCCCTCAAAATGTCATTTTTGGGGATTTCCCGTTAATTCCAGGTGCTCTAGGGCTGGGCTCAGTGGAGGTGTTTGGAGCTGGCAGGCAGCCAGGAGCCACTATTCTATTTTCTGTTTTTTAACACTCCCACCACTATTTACAGTGTCCCCACAGCAGGACAGCCGGCTGTTCACCTTGGGGACCTGCAAGGACGCTGCCATGCCGGGAGGGAGGAGGATCTCAGCCTTTCCAAAGCCAGGGACAGCACTGGAGCTGGGATTGATGCCCTCGCTGTCAGTTCATGGGGGAATGAGTTTTTCCATCCTCAGCTGCATTCCCTGGATGCTTGTGGGAAGTCCTGGGCTCCCCATGCACGGATGCTGGGCTTGTTTGCACAAGGTGTGTGTTTTCTGGGGAAAAGCACATTTCCCCCCCATTTTCCTCTCCCCGTGGAGGCTGAGGGAATGGGGGAATTTCACAAGGGCACCGAGCCACTGCCAACCCAACCCCACAAGCCCGGGCAGCCCCGGGATGTGAGGGATGGCTCCAGCCTGGCTGTGGTTGCAAATATTCGTGTCAGATCCTGCCAGAGCCCATCTCTCCCGTGGCCACGCTGCCCGGCTTGGCCGTGGGCTCACGCCAGGATCAATGAAAGCCTGTGTTGTCCACTGCAGCAGGATCCAGATGCCTCCATCCATTCTGTACAACCGAAACCCTCTCAGAACATATTTGGGTGCCTGCTCAGTGAGGTGACACTGGGGAGCCCCCCGTATGGAGTTCTGTCATTTGGGTAATGCCTTCAGCACCTCCTTCCCTTCCACATCCACCGAGACCCACCACAAGCCCCGCAAAAACAAAGCAGGGAATAATCCCGGGGGGCTCCCAGGCAAAGGAAGGGTCAGGCCCATCATCCAGCGGAATCTCAGCATCCCAGCGCTGTTTATGCATCTGCCATTCCATACCCAGCCCGTGCCCCCGGGGTTCTTTGCCTTATTGCTCTTTAATTGCCCTGCTCAGGAAGCGCGGAGCTTTGACCGCCTGGTTAATGAGTACGGGAGGCATCGACCCCTTCGGCTGCAGGGAGACCCTGTCCCCGACACACAGCAGGGCCAGGACAACCCAGCTGTTCCGTATGCGCGGGCATCCCACCCTGTCAATCCTACTTTTGGGGCCGTTGGAATTCCCCCGAGACAGATGCTCGCCCAAGATCCAAAGCCAGATGTTTTCCCGGGAGCCCCCGATGGTGGCCCAGCTGTTTCTGCCCCCTGCCTCGCCCCAGTCCAGCTGTGAGCCCTCCCCAGGCCGCTCCGGGCGCTCCCGCAGGTGCCGGAGCCGGAGCGGGGCGGAGCGGGGCGGCCCCGGGGCGGAGCGGCCGCGGCTCCGAGCGCTCCGTGCCCGGGCTCCCGGCGCATCCCGCTGCCGGTAAGTGCCGCGAGCGCTGGGAACGGCATCCACCGAGCCGGGCCGGGATGGGACCCGGGCAGGCTGGAGCCCTAAAGGGTCAGAGCCAACCGGGCAGGATGGGATCTTGGTGAACCGGGCAGGATCGGGTGGGATGGGGCTGGAAAGGGCAGGATGGAACCCTAAGGGGTCACAGTGAAGCCGCTGCCTCCCGGCGCATCCCGCTGTGGTAAGTGCCGCGGACCGGGAGTACGGGACGAGCCGAACCGGGAAAGGATGGAATTCAAGTGGGTGAAGCGGGCAGGGCAGGATAGGACGGGCAGGATGGGACCCAACAGGGTTAGACCCAACTGGGTAAAATGGGACCGGACCGGAGCGGGCAGGAAGGGAGCCGCCAGTGTCAGACCCACCCAGGCAGGATGGGATCTTTTAGGGGGAGAGGGAACCCGCTCCTTCCCGGCACATCCCGCTGCCGGTAAGCGCCGCCGGTGGGGAGGGGGAACGGGACAAGGCGAACCGGGAAAGGATGGGCTCCGAGCGGGTCAGGGTCAGCCGGGCAGGATGGGACTGGACAGGGCAAGATGGGACCCAGCAGGGTCAGACCCAGCTGGGCGGGATGGGATCCGAGCGGGTCCGAGTGAACAGGACAGGGTCAGACCCGAGGGAGCAAGGCTGAACCCCTCAGGATGGGATCTAACAGGGTGAAACCAAACTGGGCAGGATGGGGCCAGACTGGGCAGGACTGGACCCAAACCGATCGAATTGAACTGGGCAGGATGAGGCAGAACAGGAAAGAATGGGGGCAGATCCAGGGAACAGCCGTGCTTCAGCTGGGATTTGGGGTGATCCCAGAGCCGCTCTGGGACTTGGGGTGATTCCAGAGCCAGACTTTGCCCTCGGGGAGGTTTGGCAGCTCTCACCATGGAGCAAGGCTCAAAATCCCACCCCTGGAGGGCTGGTGCAGGGTGGATTCTCCCCTGTCCCTCTGCTCCCATGGTCTGGGGCGCCTGCATCCCTCAGGCATCCATAGGGATCAGCCCCGTGCCAGGGGTTGTATTGCACATAAATAGAGCTTAAATCTGCTCGAGGGACCTGGTTTTTCTTGGCACTTCTGCTGTGAGTGCCGGTAGCCTGGCATCTACCTTTTATATATATTTATATGTATTTGTGCATGTATACTTCCAGAGGTATAAATATATTCCTATATACGAGCATGTCTGCATAAACATGTGTGTATAGATGTATAAATACATTTCTGTATACATGGGTGGAGTTATGTATCAACACGAGTGTGACTCCATGTGCTCAGGGACATTTATTTGTGTATTGGTAGGGGTGTAGAAGTTTCTGTATATGTGTGTGTGTGAGAGTGGAGAGATAAATATTTATATTATTTCTATTTCTATTTCTATTTCTATTTCTATTTCTATTTCCATTTCTATTCCTATTTCTATTTCTATTTCTATTTTTCTTTATAAATATGCAATGTGTGTGTGGAGAGCCATAGATGGGGTTGAATGTAGTGAGATACATATGCAGAGAGATGTGCAGAGGTGTATTTATGTACAGAGATATATGTTTATATTTGTATTTGTAAATGTGTTTGTATTTATGTGCATGGAGGTATAGGTCAGCTGAGACTGGGAAAGCTCATTGCACCTGTCCCCATCATTCCCTTTCCAGCAAGGAATTGCAGCCCAGGTTGCCCAGAGCCTCCTTGAGGTGCTGATTTATGATGGGGAACCAAATTGTGGGAAGATTATTGTGCTCACCCAAGGACAGAGTGGCTCTGCCACCACCCTGTGCCCAACAACCCGTGTTTAGTACCCCAAAATTCCCAATTTTGCCCCAATTTTTTCACATTGTTACACCCTGTGAGGCTTCACTAAATGGAGATTGCCCTTTAAACATCCAAGCCTGGCTCCCCACCAGGCAGATGGGCACCTGAGGATATTTTGGCACCAGCCGGGAGATGTTTGGGGATGAGGATGTGGTGGCTTTGGCCCAGTGACATGCAGGATGGAGCATCTCTCTCTTCATGCTCTTTGAAATTTGCTGAGCTGGAGCTTTCACTTCCACCCAGCCCAGACTCCCAGCCCTGCCAGCCAGCCACAAAGACCAGGGTGGGAAAGATAAACCACAGGGGAAGATTTCCAAGGGACAAAGCCCTTCCCCACATCCTATTCCAGGGCAGCAACATCCAAAAGCTTTCCCCACCATATCCAGCTTGCAGATTCCCTCTCCAAATCAATAGCAGGGTGTTAATTAAAGCTAATTCCCCTGGAGAAGGGCTTGGTTTGAAAGCAAAGAGGTTGGAGGGGGCATGTGTAGGGGGAAGCTCATGGCTGCAGGTGATTATTTTTAATCTCTTCCCCATCTGGCCACAGAGCAGCCCCACTTCTCTTTCCTGATCCTTGTTCCTCCTCTGCAGGCACCTTAAACCTCTGGGATGAGGGTGACCCCATCCTGACCCTTCCAACACCACAGACACCCCTTTTTCCCCCTAAAATTCTCATTTCCCAATGGATTTCAGCCAGTGGTGGCAGGGCACCAGCTCCTATGGATGTGGGAGGTGCCAGCCCCATCACCCCAAGAGCTGGCAGGGATTCCCCTGATGGGGTTTTGGGGTGGGAAAAGGGACTTTTGGGATAATCCACCCCAACAGATAATGAGGTGGGAACGTGCCCTGGGCACAGAAACTGGTTGAGGCTGAGGGTCTCAGTGTGGTTTCGTTCATTGGTTTCATTAATTGGTTTCATTAATTGGTGGGCACTGGCAGACTGGGACTGGGGGTCCTGGGTTTTCCTCCTCTCCTCCAGTTTTCCCATCCCTCCAAACCCAGCAGCAGGGGGTTCAGTGCTGTTTCCCTCTTACAAAGAGCTTTTTTTTCCTCATTTGTAATTTTTTGGGGGGGAATCCCTTCTTTTTTTGGTTGCTCCTCCTTTTTTGGGGTAACTGAAGACCTAGTAGCCTTGGGCATGGTCCTTACCAGGTCCCTGCCAACATCTCCAAGGGGTGTTTGGGGGAAAAATATGTTGAAAAGGGGTGTAGGTCGCACTGGTTCACTTCAAACTCGGTGCCTGTGCCTCAGTTTCCCCTGTTTTACTGCAGCACCTGCACAGCTGGAGCATCTTCTTCCTCTTGGTGCCACAGTGCCAGGGCACTTGCCTGTCTCCAACATCTGCCCACACTTAGAAGGAGCCAAACATGAGGGAAATGAGGCAAAAATGGAGGAAAGACTCAGAAATGAGGGAAAGTGGCCAAAAAATGAGGGGGAAAATTAAAAAAATTACAGAAAAAAACCAAATAATTGTGAGCCATCCACATCCTGGCACCCAGCGGCAGGAGCATCCCCTGCCCTGGTGGCAGCTGTGCTGTGCCACAGCTGTGCAGAGCCATTCCTGCCAGCTGGTTTCTGTTCCCTGTTTCCCTGGGGGGAAAGAGGAAAGGGAAGCGTTGCTCAACGGGCTGAGCACAGCACACACAGATGTGCCAAGGGCTGGCAGAGCCGTGGGTCCAGCACCCTGGGGCACCCCGAGAGGTAAGAGGCACTCCCAGGACCCTCTTCCCAGCCACCTTGTCCCCAGTGTCCTTGGGTGGGACACTGGGGGGCTGGCAGAGGGTCCTGTGGGTGCTGCCCCGACCTTGGGTCCTGAGGGAGGTTTGGGGAGACCCGGGGGAGCTTTGGGGGAGCCAGAGGAGTGGGAAGTTCACAGCCCTGGAGCATTTATTGGCTTGGAGGCGGGGGAGGTGGGTGCTGGGACTGCCTGGAGCTGGGGTGACAGTGGGGTGGCAGTGGGGTGGCAGTGGGGTGACAGTGGGGTGACAGTGGGGTGCTCAGAGGGATGCAGGGGGGCACTGGGGGCTGATGAGGGCTCCCTGAGGGGACAGAGGGGCTCAAATAGGGTGTGAGGGGATGAATGTGGGTGCAGGGGGACCCAGCAGGGTACCAGGGGGATGGCAGGTATGTGCAGCAGCCAGGGCGCTGATTCACAAACCCCAAAATCGTGTCCCCGACGCCATGGCTGGGCTGTGCCCTGGGGACTGCCGAATGCCCAGACACCTGAAATGGGGGGGCACAAGCTGACGGGGTGGCCCCTGGACTCGTTTGTCTCTCCCTCCCTGGTGCCCTGTGCCCCGCGCTCCTGGCCGGAGCTTGGGCACCTCCTCCCTGCCTCAGTTTCCCCTTGCCAGCGGGCAGCCCCTTGCAGGCGGGTTTGTGCCCAGGGCAGCAGGGGTAGCGGGGGCTGTGTCTGCGGCCAGGAGGGAGGGAGGGCAGGGCAGGGCAGGGCAGGCAGGAGAAGCGGCTCTCGGGACCCACGGGCGACAGACGCTGCCCCAGGGCTGGGACAAGGGGCTCACGGGCTGTGCCACCGCATCTGCCACGCTGCCCCTGGGGAAAGCGCATCTCCTCCTCCTCCCCTGCTCCGAGCGGGGTGGGCTGCGCTGGAAAGCTCCGGGCTCGCTGTCCCCGTGCCGATCACGGGCTGGCCGTGCCCGCGGGGGTCGCGCCGGGCTGGGCGCCGGTGGCATCGCCCGGGCAGGGCCGGGCTGGCCGCGGGGCTTTGGCACCCCCTGCAGAGGCGCAGGGAGCCGCGCCGGCGGCCGGCGGAGCATCCTGCCGCTATCTCCTCTGCCGCAGGGGCTGGCGGCGGCTCGGCCCCGTGCAAATCTCTCTGGGCAGGACAAGTGCCGCGGGATGGTGGCAAATGCGGCCACCACGCTGTGCTGTGCGGTGCCACTCACTCTGCCTAAATGCATCTCTGGGGCTTAGCATCGTGGCATCACAGGAGGGTCTGGGATGGAAGTGACCTTAAAGATTCATTCTAACCCACTGCCATGGGCAGAGACACCTCACACCAGCCCAGGGTGCTCCAAACCCTATCCAGCCTGGCCTTGGATGCTTCCAGGGGTGCCACACATTCTCTGGGGAGCCCAGCTCTCCCAGAGCAGAGGGGATCCCTTGGAGCAGCTCCGTGGCCTCCTCTGGGCTCTCTCCAGCAGCTCCACATCCTGCTGCTGTGTCCCCATGGCTGGGGCAGCTCTGCAGGTGAGGTCTCACCTGAGCACAGGGCAGAGGGGCAGAATCCCCCCTGCCCTGCTGCCCACACACTGGGGATCAGCCCAGGGCATGGGGGTTGCACATGGTTGGGTCATGTCCAGCTCCCCATGCCCCAAATCATCCTCAGGGCTGCTCTCCATCCCTTCCTCCCCCAGCCCGTGTGCATACTGGGGGTTGCCCCAACCCGCAGATCACCAGTCCAGGTTCACCCATTGAGGAGGCAGACGAGTCACCAGCTGTCCCCTCTGACATTCACAGGTGCTGCAAAGGGGCCACAGCAGCAGAGAGGACGCTGGCAGCTGGGAACGCCACCATGGCCAACCTGACAGCCACGAGCGGCGGGAGGAACTCGTGCACCTACCACGAGGAGTTCAAGCAGGTGCTGCTGCCCCTGGTGTACTCGGTGGTGTTCGCGGTGGGGCTGCCCCTCAACGCCGTGGTCATCGGGCAGATCTGGCTGGCGCGGCAGGTGCTGAGCCGCACCACCATCTACATGCTCAACCTGGCCGTGGCCGACCTGCTCTACGTCTGCTCCCTGCCTCTCCTCATCTACAACTACACCCAGAAGGACTACTGGCCCTTCGGGGACTTCACCTGCAAGTTCGTGCGCTTCCAGTTCTACACCAACCTGCACAGCAGCATCTTCTTCCTCACCTGCATCAGCGTCCAGCGCTACCTGGGCATCTGCCACCCCTTGGCCTCGTGGCACAAGAAGAAGGGCAAGAAGCTGACGTGGCTGGTGTGCGCGGCCGTGTGGTTCATCGTCATCGCCCAGTGCCTGCCCACCTTCGTCTTCGCCTCCACGGGCACGCAGAGGAACCGCACGGTCTGCTACGACCTGAGCGCACCCGACCGCTCCGCCGCCTACTTCCCCTACGGCATCACCCTCACCTTCACGGGCTTCCTGCTGCCCTTCGTGGCCATCCTGGCCTGCTACTGCAGCATGGCGCGCATCCTGTGCCAGAAGGACGAGCTGATCGGCCTGGCCGTGCGCAAGAGGAAGGACAAAGCCGTGCGCATGGTCATCATCGTGGTCATCGTCTTCTCCATCAGCTTCTTGCCCTTCCACCTGACCAAGACCATCTACCTGATCGTGCGCTCCTCGCCCGCCCTGCCCTGCCCAGGCCCTGCAGGCCTTCGCCATCGCCTACAAGTGCACGCGGCCCTTCGCCAGCATGAACAGCGTGCTCGACCCCATCCTCTTCTACTTCACGCAGCGCAAGTTCCGCGAGAGCACGCGCTACCTCCTCGACAAGGTGAGCTCCAAGTGGCGCCACGACCACTGCGTCACCTACGGCTCCTAGGCGAGGACGAGGCCACCTCGGTGCCACCGAGGCGCGGAGCAATTTGGGCTCTGAGCTCCACGGAGCAGAGATGGCTTCACCGGGGACGTGCTGGAGGAGAGGAGGATGGCATCTCCCAGGCTGTCAGCACTGCCAGCCCATCTCCAGCCTGGTGGTGGATCCATGGTGATCCACCTCCATCCGGTGGTGGTGTTAACCCCATCACAGATCCAGTGTTCTCTCCCTTGCTCACCTGGAGCAGCTCAGCACCTTGGTGGTCAAGCCACCGATGAAATAAAAATCCACTGGGACCGTGGAGAGCAAGATGGAGCTCCATGGAGGACACATCCCTGGCTCAGGATGAGCTGTTGGAGGATGATTTGTCCCCATATTCCATTAAAAATCCCCTGATGGGGACAGCATGAAAGCTGGGGAGGGTTTGGTTCAGCCCATACCATGGGGCCATGTGTTTCTCCAGCTCAAGATCAGTGTCACAGGTGGTTTTGTGAAACATCCTTTTTGGGACATCCCAATCCCCCAGGGCCTGGAGGAATGAGGCCACACCAGTTAGAAACACAAACTCACTGGTATTGCTGGTGCTGCAAAATGGTGGAGGAGCACCCCTGGATGGACTGGGAACCAGGAAAGGGGACATCAGGGCAAGTGGAACACCTCCATGCTGGATTTCACAGTGAAGCCATGACCATGGGCTGGGTTAGGCAGCATTGTCACCCGGACCTCCATAAATCCAAGTCCAGCTCCCTGCTGAGCCCAACACCCCAAGTCTGGCCCATGCTGGTGCCAGTGGTGCCCTGCTGTCACGTCCTAACCAGGATCCACCACAATCAGAGCCAGCACACATGGACACAACACCCAGAGTTGGGAGATGCGTTCCACGGAGAGCTACTCCGTGTCCTGGCCACGTCACCATACATCCCACAGCTGGCTTGGCCTCTCCATGGGGCTGGGGCTTGAGCTTTGCTCCCCCAGCCTCTGTTGGGATGCTGCTCCCTCACAGCAAGGAGGGATTTGCGAGGTGGATGCAGCACTCATAGCTCTGCGAGCCTTCTCTACCATATAGGATGTATAGAATTAACTCCCTGCTCTCTCTCAGATGGGTGTATACACCCACTGTATGTACAGACATAGAATCCATCCGAGCAGAGGGAGGTTTGTGGCCCAGCCCAGGCTCTGCAGTGCAGAAATTCTCTGCCTGAACACGGTAGATGTATCTATACACTGTATATATATATATAAATATGTATGTGGATGACTGCATTTTTCATGTCTGCTTATAATAATCACACCTAAGTGGATTGAAGTGATTTGCTTCCAATCTCCAGGGCTGAGCACCCCTCTAGCTTGGCTGCCTGCAGCTGGCCAAGCGTGCAGCTCCATCCTGACTGCTCCCTGCAGGTACACAGCGTCTCCTCAGGTGCCTGGGCACCCAAGCATCCAGGGCTGGCAGTCCCAGGGTGTCTCCTTGCTGTCATGAGGATGAGGAGGGTGTCCAGAGTGGTCACAAGCTCTTGGGTGATGCTCAGAGATCCCAGCATCACGGCTGGGCTGCAGCATTAGCTCAGACCGCCTGGTTTTGCAGGAGCTGTGTCCCTGTCCTGACTGTGACAGTGGCTCTGGGCTGGGGCACGGAATGCGATGGAGGAGGCAAAGGCAGCCCCGCGCTTTCCCTTGGCCGGAGCTCACCCGCGCCAAAATCCCCTCTGATCCATCTCCGGGGTCCTGCAGTGGAAGCGCAAAATGCTGGGGGGCTGCAAGAGCAGAGGCTGGAGGGACAGCCCCAGCCTGGTGTCCCCATCTCTCCCCAGGCAGGAGGGAGGTGACGGAGCGGGAGGGCCGGGCCACGCCACCCGGACCCAGGAGAGGGCGCAAAATATTCAGATTTGGAGAAATCCGGCCGAACTGTGGGTGTCCACCTGGCTCCAGGGAGGGAGGGAGGGAGGGAGGAGCCCTGCAGCACCGGAGCGCCCAGCGCCTGGGTAGGACCCATGGGAGGAGGTGGCCGGAAAAATGGAACCACAATAAAGCTCTGAGGTGGGGGGAAAATATTTAATCAGCTTCCAAAAAGTCTGGTGGCGGCTGCGCGGGCTCGGGCGGTCACATCCAGCAGCCTCGGGATGATGTTCCTGATACTGGAATCGCTGATTTGGAATGTTTTTGAAGAGGAAGGAGCACACAGAGCTCTCTTTGGACCTCTCCATGTCCTGCCCTGCCTTGTCAGCAGTTCCCTCGGCACCACCAGGCCTGGAAGTGATGGGAATAAAGGGATGCCTTAGAAATGGGGTGAACACCTCAAGAAATCTCCTTTGCTTGCCAGATGCTCAAAGCCAGCAGCTGAGGAACAGCTCCCACGGAACCCAGCGAGGATGAAATACACAATTTCATCATTGTCATAAAATCTGCCCAAAATGCCACCTGGGAGGGACATCGTGGGGACAGGAGACACCCAGGCCTGGGGAAGCAGGAGAGCAGGGAGGAGGGTGGGAAGGGAGGCCAGGGAAGGAAGGCTTGCTGGGGTGGAGCATCTCACGGCATCACTGCGGGCGCTTTTTAGGCCCTGAAAAATTTCATTTACAGGAGGTGTTGGCTTTTTTTTCCCCCCTTTTTTGTGCCTTGGGGTCAGAGCCAGAAATATCTTCTACATGGCCGGAACACCTCTGCAGCCCCATCCACGTCTCCAAGGCCACAGCTCACCCACCAGCTGTCCCAGCCACCTTCATTTTTCACATCCCCAGCGATAAATCTGCTGTCTTGGGGGGAAAAAAGGGTTATAGGCTTCAAATAGCAAGCGCTGACAAGCGCTGCTAAAACCCACGAGAAAGTCTGTTCACGGGGCAGTGCTTCCCTGCAGAGCTTTGCAAGCTGGGAACAAGGTGTTCTCTCCTCCCTGAGACGAGCAGCAAAGCAGGGTCTGGAGGAATCTGCTGCGATGGGAAGAATCTTTCACTGGCACTCACGTTTTTGGTTATTTGTCCTGTTTCCCCCTTAAAAAGAAAAAGCTGGGAAGGGATGGAGGGAATCACAGAGTGGTTTGGGTTGGGAGGGATCTTAAAGACCACCTAAATCCAACACCCTGCCATGGGCAGGGACACCTTCCACTATCCCAGGGGGCTCCAAGCCCTGTCCAACCTGGCCTTGGGCATTGCCAGGGATCCAGGGTCAGCCCCAGCTGCTCTGGGCACCCTGTGCCAGGGCCTCACCACTCCCTCACAGGGAAGGATTTCTTCCCAATATGCCACTGAAATCTCCCCTATTTTAGTTTAAAGCTGTCCCCCCTCATCCTATCGCTATCTGCCCATGTAAAAAGTTGCTCTCCCACTTTTTTGTAAGAACACTTTATAAAAGGGAAGGGGGGTGAAGGATGCTTTGGGCGGGGGGGTGTGGAAGAAAGGATGCAGGGGGTAAGGAAGGATGCGGGAGGGGGGTGAAAGATGCAGGGGGTGCGAGGTGCTCCTGCTTAGCCCGGGAGAGAGAGGGCAGATGTAAAGCCGCCTTCCTCCCCCCCCCTCATCCCCTCCAAAGGAAAAAAAAAAAAAAAAAAAAGAAAGAAAAATTAAATAAATAATTTTTAAAAGGGAGCAAAACTTCAACCCTCCCCCTCTGCGGGAGCAAACCCCGCCTCCGGGGAGGAAAGTTTATTTGAATGCAACAAATAAAAAAGCAGGGGGTGAGGGAGGAGGAAAAGCCAAAAAAAAAAAACCAAAAAAAAAAAAGAAGGGGTGGGGGTGGGGGGCGAGAGAGAGAGAGAGAGAGAGAAAACAAAGCGGGAGGGATGCAGCCCGCCGGCAGCCCGGAGGAGGAGCGGGGCCGGGCGGTGCCTGCGGCGGGGCCGGGGCCGGGGCGCGGCGGCGGCGGGGCCGGGGGGCGGGCGGAGGCGGCGGCGGCGGCGGGGGGGCACCGACAATGGCGGAGGGGGGCAGCGGCCGGGGGGTAGCGGCGGCTCGGTGCCTCCTGCCCGCCTCCTCCCCGCCTCCTCCTCCTCCTCCTCCTCCTCCTTCTTCTTCCCGGCTAGGAAAGTTTCAGCGCCGACCGCGGAGCAGCAACCGGGCCGGGCTTTTGGCAGCCTGGCCCCGTCGGTACGGCAGCTTTCGCTTCGTTTCACCGAGCCGGAGCCGACGGGCCCGGTTCATGCCGGGGCTCAGCCGCCGTCCCCGGCTCCACCGCCGCCCCCGCCGCCGCCGCCGTCGCCGCCGGGCCCGGGGTTAAACGCGGAGCCGCCGCGCTGGCCCAGCGTCCCGGCGATGCGGAAACTCTTCGGGGAAAGCTGCCGGCAGCCCACGGCGGCCACCGGGAATGGGATGGGCAACGGCAGCGGCAGCGGGAGCGGGAGCGCCCGCGGAGCTCCCCCGCCGCCTCCGCCCCGCAGCCGCGTCCCGCACCCGGCGCTCCGCTCTCCCCGCGGAGCTCCGCCGGAGCCCGGCCCGCATTCCTGGCATAACTCGGCTCGACCGCAACCAGCCTCCTCCTCCCCATCACCCCGCTCCAACGGGGACGATGAAGCCGCGGCGGCCCGTTCTCCCCGCGCCTCATCGGGCAGCGAAGGCGAGGGGCAGAGCGCTGCCCTCCGGCCCCGCGCCGCACGGAAGAAGAAGAAGGAGGGCACGGCGGATGGCGATGCCGAGGCCGAAGGCTGCGCTCGGGTGGTCCCCCGCCACCCGCTGCCCGTGGTGGCCCGCGTCTCCAAGGTGAACATCCTGCCCTTCGGCAGCCCCGGCGGGTCCCGCAGCAGCAGTCGCTATTCCAGCACGGAGACGCTGAAGGAAGAGGAGCAGTTTGGAGTCTGCTGGCCCGGCCAAGGACGGACTCTCCAGGCAGGTTACGGTATCTATCGATCGCCCAGTTTCGGGGCCAGCGATGGCCTGGCCTGGGGACAGCCGGGGTCCGCGTCCGCCCCAAGCTGCCCCAGAGCGTGGCCAAGGCAAAACCGGACTATGGGAGCGAGAGCCTGCACCAGCCGGGGCTGGAAGGGGAGCGGGCCAAGCACCGCAAGTCCTTGTCCAACCCCGACATCGCCACCGAGACCCTGACTCTGCTCAGCTTCCTCAAATCGGACCTCTCGGAGCTGAAGGTGAAGAAGAAAGGGGTGAGGATCGGCCTTGACGTGGGCTCTGATGGATGTTCCAGTGGTGCCAGCTCCTCCCCAGGCGGCTGCGGTGCCGCTCATCCCCAAACCCGCTGGGCGCCGGGCGAGCGGCCAACGCTCAAGGACCTGACGGCCACTTTACGTCGCGCCAAGTCCTTCACCTGCTCCGAAAAATCCGGGACACGGCGGCTTTTCCTGCAGAGCACCATGAAGCAGAGCTCCTCCGAGCTCCTTCTGGCCTCCACGGACAGCCAGGACCGGGTGGCTCCAGGTGGGGGACAGCAGGGGGACGAGGATCCTCTCCCCATGGTCGTCCAGGACCAGTACATCCAGGAGGCGAGGCAGGTGTTTGAGAAGATCAGCAGGATGGGTTCCCAGCAGGACTATGGCTTTGCGGCCGAGCAGAAGGACAGCGGAGGTGTGGAGGGCGCTGAGGTGGTGGCACCGACGACGGGGACGACGGACGCGACCCTTCGGGGACAGGTGGAGAGCGCGCGACGTTTGAAGGACGTGGAGCTGGAGGAGAACCTCTCTCACAGTAAATCCGTGGAGGAGCTGTCGGGTCACGAGTCGAGCGTGACGGACGAGGGCATCGTCACGGAGCCAGAGCCCGTGGGGATGCCCTTCCAAGGCCTGCACGAGTCTGTGGACGCCTGGATGCTGCCCAGTGCCGGGCCGGCAGCGGGTGGCTCCGAAACGCCGCTGCCCGCTCACCCTGTGGCGGCGGTCGAAGACCTTCCAGCTGGCAAACCCGAGACTCCGAGCACCCCTGGCAGCCTGCGGCGCCGACGTAAGTTCCCGTCAGCGGGCGCCAATGGGATGGAGGGCGGCAGTGGGTGGCACCGAGCCCTACCGCTCCCTCAGCGACCCCATGCCTCACCGGAGGCGCTCGGTGGCGGAGGAGGCCAAGAATTTCTCCGTGGACAGCAACCTGCTGGGCTCGCTGAGCGCCAAGGCGGGCATCCCCCAGCCCGCCGCCATCGCGGGCAGCGCGGGCAGCGCGGGCAGCGACCTGTCCCTGGGCAGCGATGGGCCCCGCGACTACAGCAGCCTCATCCGCACCATCGTCAGCCAGCCCGGCGCCATGGCCAAGCTGGGCGACGACAAGGCCAACGGCAAGACCATCAAGAAGAAGTCGCTGAGCGACCCCAGCCGCCGCGGCGAGCTGGCACCTGGCGCCTTCGAGGGTCCCGGAGAGGCCATCAGCGAGCTGGAGGCCAGCATTCCCCCGTCCAGCAGCGAGCCCATCCTCTCCGCCCAGCCCGCGGCGCCGGGCACCGGCCGCGGCTACGGCTTTGACCCCAAGCTGGCCGAGGTGCTGTCCCCTCGCGTCGCCCGCCGCAGCTCCAAGAAGCGCTCCAACCGCGCGGCTCACCAGGAGAACCAGCCGCCCCCCGCGCCCGCCGTCCTCGCCAAGAGCCGCCCGGCCACCAAGCACGTGCGGCACACCAGCGAGCCCGCCACCTTCGTCCCCATCGCCGTCCCCGAGCCGCTCGTCCCCTCCGGCCACCACGGCCACCTCCCTGCGCCGGCCGCCGGCCGCTCACCTGGGAAATCCTTGCCGAGCCTGCAGCCTCCTTCGCTGGAGGATGTCACCAAGCGGTACATGCTGGCCCTCAACTCAGGTGACACGTCCCCCGCTCCTGGGGATGGCCCCCGCTCGCCACCCGCTGCCCCACCGCCCCGGCTGCCCCGCTGCTCGCGGCTGCCCGACGAACACGGCCCCCGGACCAAGCCACAGGTGGTAAGTGCCCATCCATCCTGAAAGCACCTTTGTTTCATCCAAAGACCCCTGGTGGCCTTGGGGTCTGTCTTGTGTCCCTTGTGGTGGATGGACAAATTCCCATCTGCAGAGGCACTGCTGGATGGGCCAAGAGCCCTCCCAGCCCTTTCCAGTGGTCCCCAGGGGATGAGCTCTTGTTTGTTGGGGCAACCTCCCTGATGAAAAGGCGACTTTTGGATGGGAAAAAGCCGTTTTCAGGTTAAATAGCACCACGTTTTGGTGGAAGAGAGTTTTAGAAATGTATTATGTTTATATAAAAAATCTCTCAGTAGTGCTATATAAGGTACTGTAAATTGACCATCCCTGAGATGCTGAACCAAAAATTGCCTTTTCCTTGGCTGAGAAGGCTGGGAAGAAATTTTTCGGCTTGGCAATCCAAATGTTGCACCTCTTATTGAGCAAAACTGCATTTTCCCCCAAAATAAACCACCATCCCTCTACTTGGGATCATGAGCATTGCCACACTGGTGTGTGGGAAACAGGGGGGAAAATATTTTTGTGCATGCACTGAATATTTGATTGATAGGTGAAAGTTTGATCCTCTGTGGGGAACAATTGGCGCAGTCTGGGGGATGTGGAGGTGCTCTGTTCACCCTGAGGCACAGCTGCATGCTTTGGGATCTTTCCTGGGGTGGGTTTTTGGCATCACTGGCCCCTTGGCTGTTGTTTGAACGTGGACTTGGGTTCCCATCACTCCGGGCGTTTGTGCCGGGAAGGGCTTGGAAGCATCACCTCCTGCTGCGGCACAGCAGTGCCAGCACCCACGGGGCTTTTAATAGCTCTGGGAGAAGCCCAGAAATACCCATTCCCGTGGGGGATCTGCTGAGAGCTCGCAGGAATGACGCTGCCAGGGCTCTCTCCCCTGCTCCAAACCGATTTAAGAGGATGGGCTGGACCATTCCCTTCCAGCAGCCGCCGGCAGCCAAGCGTGAAGTCCCCGGGGCTGAGCCCGGCGGTGTAACCCTTGCTGGCCAGGGCAGAGCCACGTGGAGAGGGGTTGCTTTTCTTTGGATCCTCCCAAAATCCCCCAGCAGCTTCACCCCAGGGTATTCTCCTGGGATCTGGCGTCCTCCTCACAGGATATTGTCATGGGATCCAGCAGCCCTGCAGCATCGTCGTCCCCAGGAGGTTCTCCTGGGGTCTGGCATCCCCACAGCATCATTCCCTCCGGTTATTCTCTTGGAATATGTCATCCCTGCAGCAACATTCCCCTCAAAATATTGTCCAGGGATTTCTGCTCCCCATCCAGCTCCTTCTCCTGCCCGACAGCAGCCGATGGTGGCTGGAAACAGGATGGCCACTCTTGGCCAATGTGAAACATCCTTGAGGATGTTTTGGGTGAGTTTTTGGGCAGCAGTTTTTGCCCGATGGACCAGTTTAGGTTCAGTTTTTTGTCTTCTCCGGTCGTGGGCTGGAAAGTGCTATGAAACCATCGAGCATTATAATTAAAATGGGTTAATGAGGAACCTCCTGGAGCTTTGGCTGCTGCTGCCTTGGGGACATTGGCAGGTCCCCAAGACGAGGCTGTGCACCTAGTGGCATTTCTGAATAATTAATATGTTTAGTTTATATAATATACGGTTTATCTCAATAATTTATAGAGAGATATTTCTTCCTCAGGCGGGTCCCTGCGGTGTCCTTGGGCTGGGACCTGATGGCCCCAATATCAGGGATGCTCTGCTGGTCCCACACCCCGATACACCCCCAGCCCTGGTCTGATCCCAGCTTTGGGATGATTTTGGGTGGATTTTTACCAGCTGGGAGCCCTGTTTGGCCGAGCGTGTCCCCAGGTGGATGGGCCAGCCTGTGGAAGACCCTGAGGATGCTGCTCCTCACCTTGCCTGAACCCTCCGGCCCCGGGGAACAGGGTGCGAATTTTCCCTTTTAAGGGCAACACCACAGCTGTATCTTCAAATCTCTCTCCTGCCTCGGGATTTCTTTGTGCTCCAGCCATATCCTAACTGAAACCAGGATTTTTATTTCTCCTTTTGATTTATTAGACGGTGGAGCTGGGATGTTTTATTTCAGATGGCATCAGCTTTGCCTGGGGAGGCCAAGGGGGGACCGAGCAAGGGGGGTGCTTTAATCCTAAGTGAGAGCTCTGAGGACCGGATATAACTTGGCACTGGCATGGTTGGCTGGGATCACGGATTTATCCCTGACCAGCAGAGAAGAAATCTCCTTGATTTTTTATTTTTAGATTTTTTTTTTCCCCCTCCTTAACTCAATGGGAAGGGCCAGCATTGCAAGGCTGTGAGTCTGCATGGGGAAACGGCCACATCCACTTGGGAATTTTGTGGGATGGGAGCATCCATCTCCTGTCATGGTGGTGATGGTGAGGTGGTGTCCATCTCCAGCAGACTGTACTGGGAAGGGATTCGTAATGGGGTCTGGCACCTCTGGGGTGATGCTCCCTTAAAATATTCTCTCCCAAAATCTTTCACCCTCAAGACATTCCCTTGGGGTTGAGCATCCCTGCAGCACCATTCCCCCAGGATATTTTCCCAGCTCCCATGGTGTGGTGGTGGCTTTGGCAGAGGTGCATCTGGCACATCCCACCCAGAGAGGTACATGTGGTGTTCTCCCTCGGGGGCAGCACTGTTTGTCCTGGGTGCTTTCCAGCAAATCTCCATCCAGTTCATCCTGGGGCCAGAAGAACTCCTTCACCCTGTGCCTGATGATGGGCACCAGGCTTGTAATTGCTTGGGGCTTGTTAGCAGCACATCCCACTCTGGCAGATCCTGTGGGAGAAAAATAACCCCAAAACTCCAGATAAAGACTTTCCCCTTCTTCCAGCATCCCAAAAGCTGCTGGAATGGGCAGCACAATGTGTGTGCACCTATGTGCAGCCCCACAGAGCCTAGCAACAAGCCAGGATGTATTCAGGATACTTTTGGGATGGATTTGGAGTCCATTCGCTGCTCGGGATGCCAGACTGGCACCCCCTCGGATCCTTCCTCCCCCCAAGGCTGAGTCCATCTGAGGATGGAAAATGAGGTATGCTCGCTGTCCTGCTGTGTTTGTTGACTTAGCAGCACTTGGATTAAACAGGAAAATATTGATTTAAATATAGCACCTCTGGGGAGCAGAGGAGTCGTGGGAATGTGGCCTTCCCCACCTGCCGGTCCCGAGCGGGGCGGCCGCACCCCGGAAAAGCCATCAGGGATGGAGGGGATCCCGCTGGGAACGGCGGGGTCACGTTCCCAGGGAAGCTTGCGTGCATTTCCTCCCCAGCATCCTCCCTCCCGCCTCATCCCCCCTCCTCCAGAGGCTCCTCCTCGCTGTGGGGACAGCGCAGAGGTCGGATCCATGCGCTGGCCATATATTCCTGAAGTTTGTCATCTTTGGGCTCAGTTTCCCTCTGTTCCGTTTGTGTGAATGCCCAGGTTTGGGGCTCTGGCTGGGAGTTATCTTGGGTTTTTTGGTGTTACTGGGAATCTCTAATTAATTAAAGCAGCTGCAGGGGAGAGGTGGGAGTGGGCAAATCTTGGCTCTCCTCTCCCTGCTCCAAGGGTTTGCCCGGGTTTTGTGTCCCTGGATCTGTTGTGCTCAGTGAAAGGCTGGACTGGGGGAGGAAACTGAGGCAGCCCTTCAGAGAGGTGGGATCTGGGATGGAGCAGGGAGAAGTTGGCTGGGATCAGGGGGTGCTGCCTGTCAGTGGCATGGATTGACCCTGGGATCAGGGGGGTGACCCAGTCCAAATCTCCTTAACTCTGCCCATTTTTGTCTCTTCCTTGTCCCTGGTGCCAAAATCCCTTATCTTTGCCCATTTTTTACCTCTTTTCTTCCCCGGTGCCAGAATTCACTTAACTCTGCCCATTTTTACCTCCTTTTTTCCCCTGCTGACAAAATCCCCAAACTCTGCCCAATTTTTACTCTTCCCCAGTGCCCAAAATCCCCTTAACTCTGCCCATTTCTGCCCCTTCCCTTCCTCACTGCCAGCGCTTTGAACAGGCCTGCTTTGTCCCTTGTCCCCTCCACTTTAATTAAAAGCCTCTAATTAATTAGGCAGCGAGCTGCACCGGGAGAGGGGGGATGATCCACGTGGGATGTGCATCCCTTGAGGCCTGTGCTGGTGGTGTGGGGCAGGATCCAGGCTTGGAATGACAGGGTTAGCCCTGGGCTGAGCTGGTGCTGGGGGCTGGCCTTGGCCCGATCCAAAGGTCAGGCTCTTGGCACGATCCAGGCGCTGCAGCCAGGGTGGGAGGCTGGAATGGGCTCCCAGCCTCTGGAGGGACCCACAGTCCTGCAGCTCCCTGGGGATGGGCTGGGCATGGAGGGAGAGGCTGGTTCAGAGCTTGTGCATGCATGGAAATCCCTGGGATTTGTGTGCATGTCCAGTCCTGGAGTGCAGGGATACACGTACAGGGGTTATGGAGACAGGAACGCTCACAAAGGGAGTCTAGGGGAAATTTGGGCAGCATTTTTTGCCTGATGGACCAGTTTAGGTTTAGTTTTTGATCTTCTCCGATCGTGGGCTGGAAAGTGCTATGAAACCATCGAGCATTATAATTAAAATGGGTTAATGAGGAACCTCCTGGAGCGTTGGCTGCTGCCGCCTTGGGGACACTGGCAGGTCCCCAAGAGGAGGCTGTGCACCCAGTGGCATTTCTGAATAATTAATATTATTATTCAGGGAAGAGGTCCCTGGTGCAGGGATGCACACATGGGGTATGGAGAGGGCCCTGGTGCTGGGATGGATTCTCAAAGATGCACTGGGCAGCCTGCCTGCACCCTGCCTGCATCTGTGCACAGATGCCTGGGCTTTTCCATGGAAAATCACATGCCTGCAAAGCTCCTGGGAGGAGGTGGCCTTGTTCTTCCATCTGCTCTTGCCAGGGAAGCAGCAGGTCGGCCTCCCTGTGATGTAACCTCCAGGTAACCTCCTGCCAAACCCAGCCGGGATGGGATGGAAGCTCAGAGCTGTTCCTGCAGCCTTCATCCGTCATTGCAAGGGTTGTGGGATCCTTGGAAGTGTTCAAGGCCAGACTGGGTGGGCTTGGAGCAACCTGTTCCAGTGGGATGTGTCCCTGCCCATGCAGGGGGTGGGGACAAGATGAGCTTAAGGTGCCATCTGGTCCAAACCACTCTGTGATTCTCTCTCTCCTGATTTAGAGCCGTTCCCAGGGATATTTCTGAAGAGGGACCTTTCCCCTGGATATTTATTGATCCCTGTGTGATGGGAATGTCCAGGGAGGGGGTGTGCTGAGGTCTCCCCTTGCTGAGGTCCTCACCTGGTCACAGCAGGTCCCAGGGGGCATCCCACAGCTTCAGGAGGGGATCAGGAGCTCTGATCAGGAGCTTGTCCCAAATGCAGGGTGGAGAAGGAGGTGCCCTCACACGAAGGGAAGGTGCAGCAAGGCAGCATTGAGGCTTGTCAGTACAGTTTCCTCTTCTCTCAGGGAATGCCCTGGAAAACAGGGAAAAGGAGACTCCCATCCTTCTGGAAAACAGGGAAGGAGATTCCCATTCTCCCATCCATCCATCCATCCATCCATCCATCCATCCATCCATCCATCCATCCATCCATCCATCCATCCATCCATCCATCCATCCATCCATCCATCCATCCATCCATCATCCATCCATCCATCCATCATCCATCCATCCATCCATCCATCCATCCATCCATCCATCCATCCATCCATCCATCCATCCATCCATCTTCATCTGTCCATCTTCATCCATCTCCTCCCATCTCCATCAACCTCCATCCATGTCCATGCTTCCATCCAGCCATCCCCTCCACCCATTCCCACCACCTATCCAGGACAGCAAATCTCCAGACATGATTTTCCAAGAGAACGTGGTCCATCTTCCAGGATGTCTCCTCCTGAAGGCTTGCACAGACAGAGCCCACTGAAACAAAAGCCTTGCCATTTCCACCATGGTGCCTCCAGGCCAGGATGTGTCCAGTGAGGAAAAATCAGCCACTTCCACCCCGTCTCCCTCAACGTGGCTCTTTTTAAAGCTCTGATGGTTGGTCCCGGTGGGGCTGTTTCTCCGGACTCCCTTGGTTTCCATGGAGAGGATGAGTGAGGAATTTCAAAGGGAATGGCTCCAGTAAATGAACTCTTCTCTAAAAATAGCGTGTTTGCTTTTGGTTCTTTGGGAACTGCAGCCTGGCCAATGGGAAGGAGAAGGAAAATCAGCATCTGGGTAAAAGTATTCCAGTAACTCCCTCTCGGTGCGAATTCCCGTTGGAGCCGCCCAGCTTCCGGGGGACAGGAGGCTGATCCCGGTTCCTGCCCTGAGCACCACCACGCCTGGGCGCTGTCCCCAAGCCTGCTGCTCCCCCGTGCCTTGTGCAGGGTATTGTGAGTAGAATCCCTTTGATCCCAGTGGTGGAAGGAGCAGATGCTGGGCTTGTGTGACCCCCGTGTCCTGCATTGTCCCAGAAACCCCAGGCATGTCCCTTTTTGGGAACCAGGAGATGGCCACCACTGCCTTCCACCCCACCAGTGACATCCAGGACACCAGTGAGCCCCACCAGGACATCCCTGCGTGGATGTGCTGGCAAAAGGATGCCCGTGCTGGTACCACCACCAGGTTTCCTCTGGAGGAGCCACCATCCCAGGGAGGGGACAGCCACCCCCAGGTGCCCCCTGGAGAAGCCACCATCCTGCTGGGGGCTCGCCAGCATCCCTGCACGGGCTGGGGACGGTTTCCCGGTGGTGCCGTGGAGCTGCTATTTGTGACTGGCCGTTCCTGAGCCCTCTGATACTCTCCAAAAAAAACAAAAAGGGAGTTGTTTGCATGGGAAGATTGGCATCTCCGAGCCTGGGATATGGTTTCCTGCTTTTTTTAGCTGGAGTAGCAGCAGACTCGCTGGCCTGCCCTGATTTGGCATCCCTCTTCTTGCTCTATTTTTTTTTTTTTTTGGAAGAGTTTCATCCTGACCCCTCGGCAGAAACACCGTCGCTAGCGGGAGGGGATCGGGTTTGGTCCTTTTGGTGCTTTTTGGGTCGCCCAAAACCCCAGTGAGATGGGATGTAGATGGCTCAGAGCCTCGGTGAGCGCAGAGGGAACGCGTCCCTCCGTCGTCCAAACCTGGCGCAGGTCAGTGGATGCTGAACCCCCCCTGCTCCCCTGTCCCCACCCCCGGGCGTGCTGTGACAGCGACAGGGACAGGGACAGGGACAGGGACAGGGACAGGGAAGCTGTCACCTCTCGCCCTGGCTGCGATGTGACGCGGGCTGTGGGCGTTCCTGGCGAGGTCTGTGCTTCCCCCCCATGCCCAGATCCCTGCTGGGAGCAGGATGAGGGGAGCACCAGGAGCTGGGGCTCCGTGGGGCACAGCTGGGGGAGGGCTGGTGGCTGCACCGCAGCTGCTTCCCAGCATGGATCCAGGCAGGAGGGACAGGAAAGGTCCTGGCAGGGGCATGGAATGGTGTGCTCAGGTCTCCCACCTCCTCTGGGTGTCTGTCAGCTCCCGGGTGCTTGTGGATTTGTGGGTGCCCACGGCCTTGTAGCACCTGTTTGATCCTGGGAATCCATCTGCCAGCTCCTGGCCATCTGTCAGCAGCTGGAGGACATTTCTGGGTGCCCATGGCACCTGGGGGGCCATCAGCTCATGGGGGCCTGAGATTACTTCTGGATTCGTGAGTGTCCTGACACCTGCTGGATCCTAGGAATCCATCAGCTCTTGCATCCCCATCCCCTCCAGGTGCCCAGTGACTTCTGGGTGTCCGTGGACTGCTGGGTCCCTGTTGGATGCTGGGCATCCATGGGTTCCCATGGCCTCTGGATGCCTGTGGGTGTCTGTCGGCTCCTGGGTGTCCTTCAGCTCCTTTGTGCCTGTGGATCCATGGGTGCCCAGAGTCTCTGTGGGATCCTGGGCATCCATCAGCTCCTGGGTACCCAGGGAGTCCCCACTGGCTTCTGGGTGCCATGGACTCCAGGGTAGCCCCTGAGCAGCCATCAGCTTCTGAGCATCCATCATCTTTCACTCCTGGACACCTCTTGGCTCCGGGAGCGCTTGGAATTCTGGCTCCACGCGGAGACCTGCATCCCCATCAGCTCCTGGGTACCAAACACCTCCTGTGCCCATCACTCCTGCGTGCCAGGCTGGCTCCCTCCTGGCTGTCCCAAGGCCTCTGGCCCCATTCCAGCAGGCAGCCAGGGCACCTCCCACCCACCTGTGCCAGGCTGGCGTCCAGCAGCGACGCCAGGGAGTGCCAGCAGCGGGTACCCCTCTCCCTGGCTTCCTTGTCCCCCCAAATCCTCTTAGCCGTTGCTTTTGGGGTGGCGTGGGATGCTTTTGGGGAGGCTTGTGCCAGCAGCAGAGGATGCTGGAGGGGGATCCGGGGATTCCAGTGAGCTGAGGGGGTGGAATTGCTCCTGTCCCGGTGGGTGCAGGGCCAAGCCCACTGGGAGGCAGCGGGGAAGGAGCAGGGGGAGGGAAGAAGAGCTGGGCTGACCTCAGCATCTGGAAAGCTGCGCTCTTGGGCCGTGGCCTGCGTGCCGAAAACCGGAGGCAAAAAAAACCTTCCATATTTGGTGAAAGTTGCTCCAGGACTCGGCAAAGGCTGGCAGCAAACGGGGGCCACAAGCCCCCAGCTCTGCCCGGGACCACTGCTTCTGTCAGGGCCCTGCAGGTGTCCCAGGGGATGGATGGTAGCTGGGGAGGGTTAAACTGGGGTGAGCATCTCCAGCCGGGTGGGAAGGGGGGCATGGAGGGGGGCATCCATGGGATGCTGCCAGCAGCGCAGGGAGGATGCAGGAGATGCACCAGCACAATCCCGAGCTTCAGATTTTGGCAGAGGGAGAACCCCTCACCCCAGTGCCATCGGTGAAAATTTCTAGTGAAAATCCCACAGGAAAAGCCCCACTGTGCATTTAGAGGAGGAAATTTTGTTGCTTCCATCCCACTGGCACTGCTCCCAGCACTGCTGCTCCCCTGGGCAGCACAGGGATGCCCAGCATCCTTCCACCCTGCCTTGGACAACTTGCCCCAACTCCTTTATTTTTTATTCCCTTTTTTTTTTTATCCTCACACTTTAAAAGCAGAATTGCAGCCAGGCCGTGTCCTCCCGGGATGAATCACCGCGGACGAGAAGTCCAAGAAGGGAAAACAACTGAATTCCCGTGTGCTGGGGCTGAGGCTGCCCTGCTCCTCCTCCTCATCCTCCTCCTCCTCATCCTCCCCATCCCAGAGGAGGTGGTGCTGCTGGGTTTCTCCATGGGAGCATCCCTGACCAAATCAATGCTCCTCTGTGAGCTGGGAGCCTGGGAAAAACCACGGCCGAGGGAAAAGCAAACATCTCCAGCCCCGGGCCTGCGAATAAACACGGGAATATTATTAGTAACTGAAGCAGGGCTGAATCAGAGCTGCTGATTTATGCTCTTATTTCCTTTCAAGAAGTTACTCTTTGGAGAGCAGCTCGGACTTTCCTTACCCGTGGGAGAGCAGGGAGAGGCTGGGCAGGGAGGGAAAGCAGCCCCGGATGCGATTCCCTGCGGCGTCGGGCAGGCTCCCTCTGCTGTGCCACAGCTCCCTCTGTTCCCATGGCAGTGGCTTCCCCAGGACCTGGTGGTCCCAGGGACACACTGGCTCTGATTCAGAGAGGACAGGCTGGTGGCAGGGAGGGAGAGATTGGAAGCCAGGGATGAGGTGACACCTGGAAAAAGAGGTGACTTGTGCTCGGGGATGGCAGTGGTTGGTACCCAGGGATGGGCTGACATGTCCCAAACAGTGACTGGCACCATGGAATGGAGGTGGGTGATACCCAGGGATGGGCTGACATGTCCCAAATGGTGACTGGCACCGTGGAATGGAGGTGGTTGGTACCCAGGGATGGGCTGGCATGTCCCAAATGATGACTGGCACCGTGGTGTGGAGGTGGTTGATACCCAGGGATGGGCTGACATGTCCCAAACAGTGACTGGCACCGTGGAATGGAGGTGGTTGGTACCCAGGGATGGACTGACATGTCCCAAATGGTGACTGGCACCGTGGAATGGAGGTGGGTGATACCCAGGGATGGGCTGACATGTCCCAAATGGTGACTGGCACCGTGGAATGGAGGTGGTTGGTACCCAGGGATGGGCTGGCATGTCCCAAATGATGACTGGCACCGTGGTGTGGAGGTGGTTGGTACCCAGGGATGGGCTGGCATGTCCCAAATGATGACTGGCACCGTGGAATGGAGGTGGGTGATACCCAGGGATGGGCTGACATGTCCCAAACAGTGACTGGCACCATGGAATGGAGGTGGGTGATACCCAGGGATGGGCTGACATGTCCCAAATGGTGACTGGCACCGTGGAATGGAGGTGGTTGGTACCCAGGGATGGGCTGGCATGTCCCAAATGATGACTGGCACCGTGGTGTGGAGGTGGTTGATACCCAGGGATGGGCTGACATGTCCCAAACAGTGACTGGCACCGTGGAATGGAGGTGGTTGGTACCCAGGGATGGACTGACATGTCCCAAATGGTGACTGGCACCGTGGAATGGAGGTGGGTGATACCCAGGGATGGGCTGGCATGTCCCAAATGGTGACTGGCACCGTGGAATGGAGGTGGTTGGTACCCCTGGCATGTCCCAAATGATGACTGGCACCGTGGTGTGGAGGTGGTTGGTACCCAGGGATGGGCTGGCATGTCCCAAATGATGACTGGCACCGTGGAATGGAGGTGGGTGATACCCAGGGATGGGCTGACATGTCCCAAACAGTGACTGGCACCGTGGAATGGAGGTGGTTGGTACCCAGGGATGGGCTGACATGTCCCAAACAGTGACTGGCACCATGGAGTGGAGGTGGGTGGTACCCAGGTTTGGCAGTGGCTGCCATCCCCCAGCTTTATGGCACTTGTGGGAGTTAGGGCAGAGCGCCACTGATGCCAAGGGAAAGGCTGCTTGGGTTTGAAAACCCTACAGAACCCAATCCAACCTCCTGCTTTAATACTTCCCAAGAGGCCAGAATGTGATTTTGTTTTTTCCTCCTGAGTGATTTCCTGCCAGAGGCTGAGTGATGGGATTGGATGGGATAGCATCATCCTGTTTTGGGAGATGGTGCCAGCCGGGGGCTTGTCTGGCTGCACAAGGGAGGTTTAGATGCCAGGATGATGCTGTTTGTTGCAGAGCTGTTTGCTCAGGGCATTGGGATGGATGGAAGCAGGTCCAGTTTATTTCCAAGCCTTTTCTTTCTGGAGTTTTGGTAGAAATAGAGCTGAGGATGTGTTAAAATTGTCAAGTTGGGGAATTCACGGTGCACTGTCCCCGTGGACCAGTGGCTCCCACTATGTCCCAGCTCCCTCTAGTGGGATCTACCCTGGGAACAAGCGTGCAGGGAAAGAAAAGGTGCAGAAATTCCAGATTCCTTCAAACTGGGAATGCTGGTTTCAAGGAGGTGCCAAGATTCGTGTACCTCCTAGCATAACCCTGCTGTGACACCCTAGAGAATCTCCCATCAGGAACGAGCCATAATTGAGGGAAAAACAACTTGTATTTATTTACTCTTTACATTTTGGCGTGTTTTGGAGGGGTGAGAATAATTTTGCTTGAGGCAGGGTTAGCTCCTCCTTCAGCAGCTGCCAGAAGGCCCTGAGCAGCAGATCCCACTCCCAAAGTGGTCTGAAACACTCAGTTTTCCCCCTAAACCTGGATATTTTTGCCCCAGAACAGGGTCTCAGGGACAAAATCCCTGCTGCAGCTCACTCAGGCTGTGTTTGGGTGAGTTTACAGCAAAGAAAGGGACAAACACCGAGTGCTGTGGGAGTGGGAATTTTGGGATGATCTCTGGGGATGCAGAGATCCTCCTTGCCATGGGATGTGATTGCAGCATCCCAGACGTGGGGTGACAGCAGGAGGAACACCCTCCCACACCAGCCCCATCCCCAGGGTTTGGGACAGTGTGGGGGAGTGCTCACAGTGGCTGGAGTCATCATCATTCCATGCACTGATGTGTGCAGGGGCTCCAGGGCCAGAATCTGTGTGCTCCCTCATGGAATGTACATTCCTACTCTCCCTTTGGCCTTGGTTTGTTTAAAAAATGGATGTTTCAGGACTTTCCTCCATCCATGGCTCTTTGTTTGGGGGTGGAGGCAGGACAACAATATGCCATGGCCTTTTCCAAATGTTTTAGGATGTTTTCAAATCCCTGGGGATGCCCAGACTCCTCCTGCATCGATATTCCTGCTCAGGGAAAAGTGAAATGATGGGGTTGCTCCCTGAGCCTAGTTAAAAAATGAAATAAATCAAGATGGGAGAGTTCCCATCCTTCTTCAGGGCTGTATTTCCAGTGTCAGAGGGAAAGCTGGGGGAAAAGGCTTTTCCTTGGCCCCCATCCCAGGTTTGGGGTGCTGCTGAATCACCCCCAGACCCCCAGTGCCGGATCCTCTCCATCTTTGGGTTTTCGGGAGCGTTTTGCCACGCTGGCACGAGCCTTGGGATGGGGGATGAGTCCCTTGGCTCTATCCCAAGGAACTGGCACGCGTTTCCCAGGAGGGTTTGGGGTTTTGGGAGAGGAAACGCTCAGGTTGAGGGGGAAAAAAAAAACCAACAGGGGCTGGTCCGAAAGGAAATCTAAAGGTGTTTACAAAGAGCCGCGCTGCTAAAAATAACCGGCTCATATTTTAGACAGCCCTAAAAATAGGCAGCGCTGTCGGAGTGGCCAAACACTCCCAGGAATTTCCTGTGGGCTGCGGGCCGCCTGCAGGGGGGTCCGGGCTGCGCTGGCCGGCATCGCTGGGGCTTCGCATCCCGGGGGATGCACGGGGGACCCCCGAAAGCGCGGCGGGATCCGGCCCGGCTCCTTCCCTGCGCCGGGCAGGACGGGGTTAACCCTCCCGAGGGTCCGAACCGCGGGAGGGAGGCGCGGCAGGAACGCGAGTGCCGGGACGCGCTGGGTGGGATGGAGGGATGGAGCCAAGGGGGGCGTGCGGGGAGCGCGAAAGGCTCGGGAACGGGAAAGGCTCGGGAACGGGAAGGGCTCGGGGAACGGGAAGGGCTCGGGAACGGGAAGGGCTCGGGGAACGGGAAAGGCTCGGGGAACGGGAAAGGCTCGGGAACGGGGAAGGGCTCGGGGAACGGGGAAGGGCTCGGGGAACGGGGAAGGCTCGGGGAACGGGGAAGGGCTCGGGGAACGGGAAAGGCTCGGGAACGGGAAAGGGCTCGGGAACGGGAAAGGGCTCGGGAACGGGAAAGGGCTCGGGAACGGGGAAGGCTCGGGGAACGGGGAAGGCTCGGGGAACGGGGAAGGCTCGGCTGCCACGGAGGGGCCGGGCGGTCCCGGGGAGCGGCTGCGGGCGGAGCCGCCCGGTCACGGCAGCGCCGGGGGCCGGACCGGGAATGGGACCGGGACAGGAACGGGAGTGGGATTGCAGAGGAACGGGAATGGGATTGGCCCAGGAGTGGGAATGGGATTGCAAACCAGAGGGATTGGGGATTGCAATGAGGTAGGACCCAGGTTTGCGTCCCGGGTGGGTTGGGTGCAGGATTGCAGGAGGAATGGGATTGCATCTCAAATGAATCTGGGATTGCAAGAAGAATGGGAGTGCAGCTCAAATGAACCTGGGATTGTAAAAGGAATGGGATTGGGATTACAGCTCAAATGAACCTGGGATTGCAATGCAGTTGGACCCAGGTTTGCACCTGTGTTGGGTGCAGGATTGCAGGAGGAATGGGATTGGGATTGCAACACAAATGAACCCGAGATTGTAAAAGGAATGGGATTGGGATTGCCACCCAAATGAACCTGGGATTGTAAAAGGAATGGGATTGGGATTGCCACCCAAATGAACCTGGGATTGTAAAAGGAATGGGATTGGGATTGCAGCTCAAATGAACCTGGGATTGCAGGAAGAATGGGATTGCATCTCAAATGAACCTGGCATTGTAAAAGGAATGGGATTGCAATTGCCGCCCAAATGAACCTGGGATTTCAAGAGGAATGGGATTGGGATTGCAACCCAAATGTACCTGGGATTGCAATGTAGTTGGACCCAGGTTTGCACCCGTGTTGGGTGCAGGATTGCAGGAGGAATGGGATTGGGATTGCAGCTCAGATGGATTTAGGATTGTAAAAGAAATGGGATTGGGATTGCAAGCCAAATGAACCTGGGATTGTAAAAGGAATGGGGTTGGGATTGCAGCTCAAATGAACCTGAGATTTCAAGAGGAATGGGATTGCAATTGCAAGCCAAATGAACCTGGGATTGTAAAAGGAATGGGATTGGGATTGCATCTCAAATGAACCTGGGATTGTAAAAGGAATGGGATTGGGATTGCAACCCAAATAAACCTGGGATTTCAAGAGGAATGGGATTGCATCTCAAATGAACCTGAGATTGTAAAAGGAATGGGATTGGGATTGCCACCCAGATGAACCTGGGATTGCAGGAGGAGTGGGATTGGGATTGCAACCTAAATGAATTTGGGACTGCGATGCAGTTGGATCCAAGTTTGCACCCGTGTTGGGTGCAGGATTGCAAAAGGAATGGGATTGGGATTGCAACCCAAATGAATCTGGGATTGCAGGAGGAATGGGATTGGGATTGCCACCCAAATGAACCTGGGATTGCAAAAGGAATGGGATTGGGATTGCAACCCAAATGAATTTGGGATTGCAAAAGGAATGGGACTGGGGCTGCAGCACAGATGGGTTGGGGATTGCAGTGCGGCTGGAGCCAGGTTTGAATCCTTGGTGGGTCTGTGAGTGTAACCCAAATGGTTCTGGAATTGCAAAGGAATGGGGTTGGGATTACTGCTGAATGGGTCTGGGGTTGGAAGCCAAAATGGCCCAGGATGGCAAATAAACAGGTCTGGGATTGCAACCCAGAGTGTTGCAGCCCAGCTGGGCCTGGATCTGCAACCAGGTGGGTTTGGGATTACAACCCAAAAGCAGCCAGGACTGCAAGCAGAAGGGTCTGGGATTGGAATCCAGATGGGTCTAGACTAACAAGGCATTTTGTTCTGGGGTTGGAACCCAAATGGATCTGGAATGGCAATGCAAATTAGTCTGGAATTGGGGCCCAAATAAAACAGAGACTGCAACAGAAGCATGTTTGCAATGGGATTCTAGCAGGGCCCAGGATTTTGTCCCTGTTGGATGCCAGATTGCAATGCAGATATGCCCAGGATTGCAACTGAGATGGGTTTGGGATTGCAGCCCAAATGTGTCTGGGGTTACCACCAAAATGAATCTGGGATCGGAGCTCAGAGCAGCCCAGGTTTTCAATCCAGATGGCTCTGGAATTGCAATGCAGATGGATCCAAGCTTGCAACAAAACTGGATCTAGGATGGCAGCCTAAAGGAACCTGAGATTACAGCAGAAATGGGTCTGGGGTTGGATCCCAGAAGAGTTCCGTTCTGGGACTGCAAACCAAATAAACCCAGCATTCCAGCAGCTGGGATGACCAGAGCCCTGCAGTTGTGGGAGCAGGAGCTGCTGCTGCCCTGAGAGCAGCCTGGTTACCTGGGTGCCATTAGCATTCCCTGCCCCTGATCCCGGGGTGCCCTGGCAGCTCCTGCAGCTCCCATGACCGGCCCCGAGGGTCCGTTCTGTGCCATGCACCCTTCCCGGGCTGGGGGGCTCATCACCCTCACTTCCAAGAGGAAATTTACTGGCTGCAATGGGAGGATGCAGCCCTGCTGCACGCCGTTGCTGTGGAAACAGGGTGAGCGGATAATTAGATTTAATTAACGAAGCAGGAGGGGAGCGTTACAAACAGATCTGGGCAAGGATGCATCACCCGGCCAGCAGGGATGTGGGTGCTGAGGTGGTGATGCCGTGGGCAGGGAGGGGGAAGGGGGCGTGCCTCAGTTTCCCTGCCTGCAAGGTCAGGGAGGGGGACGGGATCCCTGAGGATGCTGAGCATCCCAGCATCACCCATCCCTAAAAATCCCGTGCCCCAAGAAAGCATCATCTCCTCCCACCCCGCAGCATCCTCGCTGGGCAAAGCCTTTCCAGCCGCATCCCTGGGCGGGATCCGGCCCCGCTCGCATCCCTGCGTGTCCGTGTGGGCTCGGCTCAGCCTCCCGCCCGTGCCTGGCCCGCTCCGGGGGCCGGGGGCCCTGGCGTGGCCGCGGACGCAGGCGCAGCCTGGCAGCCCCGCTGCCGCTCTGCGGGAGGGCTTTCCATCTCTCCATCTCTCCATACATCCCCCCGGTTCCACATCCCCGGCGATATAAATAGCGCCCCGCTCCTATTCCCCTCCCCGCCGCATCCCGGCGCAGCGATCCCGCTCGGGGCGGACACCTGGGGATCGCGGCAGGGAGGTGAGGCACGCCGAGGGGATTTCTGCGCCATTCCTTGGGCCGCGAGGGACGGACCGACCCCCGGGAGCCGCATGCTGCAGATGGTGAGGACCCTGGCGCAGTTCACCATCGCGCTGGAGGACATGCGGGACATCGGCGACGGCATCGACGCGGCCTTCGCCGGCTCCGGGCTCAGCGGCGCGGCCGAGGAGCTGCCGGACAAGGGCCGCGGCGGCACCGAGGTGACGGCCCGGGGGTCCCGGGGGCGCGGTGGGGGGAACGCGGGGGCGCGGGGATGCGTCACGGTGGGACACGTGTGCGGTACCCGGCACCTGTGGGGTCTGCGCCGCCATGGCAACCGTGCCTCCATCCTCATCCTCGGCTCCACACCCCCGGGATGCTCCCGCCCGGAGAGGCTGATGGGGGGGCTGGAGCCATCGCTGCTGCCGCCCCCCCGGTGCTGGTTTGCACGGCGGAGGCGTCGGGTGGTGGGAAATGCCCGGTTCCGGGGGTGCTGAGCAGGATGGGGCCGGGATGAGGTGGGGGCGTCCCCGGGGAGAGCAGATGGAGGCTGAAGATGCGGAGAGGCTTTGCTGGGGTGAGGAATGCGGTGGGGCACATCGTGCCTCGGCCCTGCTGGGATGGTGCCTTTCCCCCAGCTCTGCTCATCCCAGTGGGAATTTGCCCCTGCCGGGGTAACGCTGGTGCTGTAAGGGTGGAAGAAATCCCCTTGCCAACAGCTGGGCCTCATCATCCGTGTTCCCACTGGTGCTGCTGAACGTGGGCAGCTCCTGGGTCTGACCCTGGGACAGCTCCAGGGAAAAACAGGAGCAGCAGGGAACTACAGGCTGCGTGAGGGTTGGGGAAACTGAGGCAGTTTGGGGCATCAGATTCCCCTAAGCTCCATCCCCAGTGAGCGCCCATCCATCTGTAATTACAGCTAATTAATCCAGCAGTGAGAGCGCTCATAAGCGCTCTAACCAAGTGGGGAGGTCTCAGCTGGTGTTCCCAATATCTCCATGGTTTCCTGGTTCCTGGAGAGCCTTGGACCCGTCGCCAGTATTTGGCTCCAGACAAGAGTTTCCTCCATGCTTGGTTCCATCAGCAGCCTGGTGGAGAGCAGGGAAACTGAGGCACAGCTCTGTCCCAGAGCGGGATCTGGCCAGGATCCCTCTCCATTGCTCCCTGGGGACCACGAGGGCCATGGTGGGCTCTCTCCATGGTGAGGATGGTCAGACATCTTCCTGTGGCTGCAGAGCAGCTTCACAGCTCCTCGTGTCCCCACCGGGAGGGGACACGGCCCCACGTGTCCAGGGGCTCATCCCACAAGACTGAGGACATTTGGAGCATCTCTGGAGATTCTGCACGTGCACGACTTTTGGGGTGTCTGTGCAGCCAGGGCATCTCTGCACCAAAAGCTTTTTGGGATGTCTCTGCACCTGGCGTCTCTCCTTCACATACAAAACCTTTGGGGTGTCTCTGCACCCAGAATCTCTGGGGTGTATCCAAACACAAAACTTCTGGGGTGTCACTGCACCTCTGGAGCATTCCTGCATCCCAGGGCCCTTGGGGCATCTCCCTCCGAAATCTCTCGGGGTGTCTCAAGCTTGAAGCATTTCACAGCAGCCTTGAAGCGTTTCACACCCAGAACTTCTGGGGTGTCCCTGCTCCCGGAGCCTTTGGAGCACCTCACACCCCAAACCTTTGGGGTGTCTCACTCCCTGGGCTCTGGAGCTCGGGAGGGCGCACAGGAGGGGTCCCTGAGCCCCAGGGCCAAGAAGAGCCCGGCCCGTGTGTGTCCCAGGGCTCCCCACCGATGCTCCTGCCCCAGGGTGCCCGGGCTGCGGGGCGGGAGGCGAATTCCTGCGGGTCCGCTCGGGGAGAGCCGGAGGGCTCCGGCTCCGACCCATGTAGGGCTGTGAGCTCCAGGGCGGGCTCCTGACGCGGCCGCGGAGGAAACCAGGCGTCTGTGCGCTCGGTGTCATGTACTTCCTAATCCTCCCGGATTCCTCCATCGGGCTGCAGAGGCAGCGCAGGGGAGCTGCACGCCAGCCGGGCTCTCCGGCGCTCAGGCAGCCCCGGCACGCAGCTCCCCCGGCCCGCCTCACCCCGAAACCCGCCGTGTGTGTGCTCTCCCCCCGGCAGGACATGAGGAAACACGTCATCATGACCCTGCTGGACACCGAGCAGTCCTACGTGGAGTCCCTGCGCACCTTGATGCAGGTAAGGCGGCGCGGCCGGGCTGCGACACCCGACATCCCCCCCTGGCACCCCACATCCTGGCTCTGGGGGCTGTGCCCGAGCTGGGTGGCACCGGGGGATGCTGGGGACAGCGGGAGCAGAACTGTGACGGCAGCGTCAAGAACGGGGTGTGAGAATTTACCTCCATGCCCAAAGCGAGCCTGTGACATTGCCAGCCTGCTGTCACCTGGCAGGTGGCGTGTCCCCGAGTCTCCTGCCGTGCTTGCCTTCCCAAATCTCCTCCTCGTGTTGCACCCCATCTCCTGATGGCCCTGCCACGATGGGGAACCCCTGAAATCCCCCCCGTTCCCTGCTGGGATCATCACCTGCAGAGCGGAGCCAAAGGTTTTTCTCAGGCTTTTTTTGCTGAGCTGGTTCCAAACCCCCTGGAGCAGCCTGGCCCGAGGGCCCAGCCCACATTTACCATTTCAGATGTTAATGAAGGTGTTTCAGCGGGTTAATGACGGTACACGCCCTGGAGACGTCACCTGGCCGAGGTGTGGCTTGTCCAACCGCATCCCTGCAGGGGGGGAAACACCGAAATCTCTGAGCTCTGCGAAAGCAGCAGCGCCTGTGGGACCTCTGTGACAGTCCCCAAGGGCGTGGGGCACTCCATCCCGCACTGCCTGGGCCCTTCCCATAGGTGCCCCCCAAGGATGCCCCCGGGGTGGGCACAGATGTGCTCCAGGAGGGAAGGACCCTCTGGCTGCTGCCAGTGCAGACCTCGGCTTAGAGGGGCCACAGGGCTCTGGGGCTGATTCTGGGGGGAGCCGTGCAGGATTTGGGGCTGAGGTTTGTCCCTGCTGGTCTTGGCATGGAGAGAGAGTGTGCCCCATGGTCTGTGCATCCCCTGAGGTGGGAGGGACACGGAGCCAGTGCCTGAGCTCTTGCCCATGACACAGTGCCACCGGGGGGGACCTGGCTTTCTGGCAGGGATCAGAGGGCTCCAGGTGTCCCCAGCTCCCCGTCCCAGCTGGGACAAGCTGCTCAGATCCTTGTCATGGCTTGGTGGCACTTAGCATGGGACAAGGACCACCCTGGAGCATCATCCTGCAGCCAAGCCAGATGTTGTCCCCGTGTGCTGCAGCAAGGGCTGTCTCCAAGCTCTTCTTCCCAACGTGGGAATGCATGGCACAGTCCATCCCAGCTCCTGCTGGAGGTGCTGGACACAGCGGGACAGGTGAAGGGAGTCAGGAGCCTCAGGATGGATTTGGTCCTTCTGACTTGGGTCTTCACGAGATATCTGGCATCAGCTTGAGGAATGTGATCCCTGGGGAATGACTCCTCCTTGACCAGCTTGGCTGGAGAGGTCTGAAGCCACTGGAGATGGGTCCTGTCCTCGCTGCTCAGCTCCGTGGTCCTGCACACATCCTGACAGCCAGCAGCACCCTGTGCTGGTCAGACTGAGCGGGTGGTGAGGCTTGAGAAGACCTTTCCTGTCCCGCTGCATCTCCTGCAAATCCATCTCTCCCATTCCAGGGCACTCCTCCGCTCTGTGGCTGTGCCCCACGGGTGGAGGACAGGGGTTTCATAGCCCACCCAGCCCTGAGTATTGCTCCTTGGCCATTGTGGGGTGGTCCAGGGCATGACCCAGGGGGTGCATCCTGCTGGTCCAGCCCCTCCTGGTTCCAAACACCCTAAATCCCACCAGGAGCACTCCGGCATTTGGATCCCGGGGTCGTGTTGCTGTGATTTCCAAGCTAGGTCAGGCACATGGAGGTGGTGAAGGCTCATGGCAGCAAAGATGGCCCTGAAGGCCCTGGCACAGAGGATCCCGTGCCGTGCAGGCTCCTTGTGCAGAGCTGTCCCCTCCCCACACAGCTGTGGGGATTCACCGAGGGCCCAGGAGGGCTGGGTTACAAAACCTGTCTGGTCCTGCTGATGGGTCCCAACGTCCCCTGGAGGACCCCCGTGCTGCAGGATGCCATCCATCCCCGTGTTTACATGGGCTGAGGGACCCAGACTGGCTGGGGAGGGAGGGGAGCCCCCACGGATGCCGGTGCCCGTGCCTGCCCGCAGGGTTACATGAAGCCGCTGAAGCAGCCGGAGAACTCCCTGCTCTGCGACCCCTCGCTGGTGGACGAGATCTTCGACCAGATCCCCGAGCTGCTGGAGCACCACGAGCAGTTCCTGGAGCAGATCCACGACTGTGTGCAGAACTGGCACGAGAAGCAGAAAGTGGGCGACCTCCTGGTGCAGTCGGTGGGTCCTGGCGGGCGATTCCCCGGGAATGCGGGCGTGCCCGCTGCTGGGCACGGCCCCAGAGCAGAGGTTTGGGAGCAGGAGGCAGGGGAAGTGATGAAAGGATGGGCCAGGCAGGCCTGGGATGGAGAGCAGGAGACGATCTCCAGGCCTGCTGTCTGCTTAGCATAAGGGTGGGAGCTGCTGCTCCCGGCTGGCTCTGCAGCTCCACAGTTCTGCCTCGGGAGCACAAACGTCAGGGCTGAAAAATCGGGGTGGGCGGACGGCGGGTGAGCCCTCCCTGCGCCAGCCCAGGGCCAGAGTTAATGTTGTATATATCATATTTCACAAGTCCTGTACCTTTTTGGTGTTGTCTTGTGGGAAGCAGATCTTCACAGCACAGACTCTGGGTCCTCCTTAGTCAGGGCACCTCCTGACTGCCCAGCCCACCCCCTTTTATCCCAGTTACCTTGACCAGCCACAGCTGCAGCCCACTGAAGGACATCACAGCTGCAGCCCATCAAGAATAACTGGGACCTGCCGGGGCAAAAATATTCAAAATACAATACAGATATATTTTACATGGACTCAAGGACCACTTACACAATACATATATTTTCAAGGGCCTCCTATAAGTTAACCTTTGGGGCAGCCTCCTCCAGGCTCTCCCAGCGTGCCCACAATCCATGATGCTGGGTCTAGCCCTGTTTTCCCCCCACCCAGTTCTCCAAGGATGTGCTGGTGAACATCTACTCTGCCTACATCGATAACTTCCTCAACGCCAAGGACGCCGTCAGGATCGCCAAGGAAGCCCGGCCGGCTTTCATGAAGTTCCTGGAGGTGGGTCCTGGTTCCTGCCTCCACAGATCCTGGCCACGATCTAGAGCAAATTTATTGCCAGACTGGGAATTCCCCCCGCCACCTTCTTGGTTTTGTTGCAGAGGGTCAGTTGGGATGAACCGGAATCCTGTGGGTGGTGTGGGAGTTTGGACCCCGCACTAAAATGGTTGATCCTGGCTTAGTGGGAGGCTGTGTCCCCGCTGTGTCCCACCAAGGGGCCCACCCCTGTCCCTCCTGGGTGTTTTGCAGCAAAGCATGCGGGAGAACAAGGAGAAGCAGGCCCTGTCAGACCTGATGATCAAGCCCGTGCAGAGGATCCCGCGATACGAGCTGCTGGTGAAGGTGGGTGACACCGGGGGGGTGGCAGTGTCACACCAGCAGCGGGGAGGCCACGGCTCCCCCTCACCTCCAGGCAGCTTTCAGGGCTCACAGATCTCTCCTGACCCCTTTCCCTTGTCACAAAGTTGGTGTCCCCAGGTGTGCACATGGGATGGTCACTCTGAGGACACTCACCGTGCTGTCCCCTTACCCTCAGCCTTTCTGCTGGACGTGTCCACCCCTCCCTCCCTCCGTCCTTGGGGCTGCTTCCATCCCCAGCAGCCAGGGCAGCGTGGAGGGGCTCGGGCAGTGACCCCGGTGCTGCCAGAGGTGACAGCCTGGCTGTGTCCCCCCCCGGCAGGACCTGCTGAAGCACACGCCCGAGGACCACCCCGACCACCCGTTCCTCATCGACGCCCAGCGCAACATCAAGCAGGTGGCAGAGAGGATCAACAAGGGCATGAAGAGCGCCGAGGAGGTGGAGAGGAACGCCCGCATCGTGCAGGAGATTGAGTCCCACATCGAAGGGATGGAGGATGTACGTAGGAGGGGGGCCTTGCATGGGGTCACGTTCTCCTTCTCCACAAAATGTCCTCGTTTCTGCTCTTTTGGGTCACCCCAGGCCACTTGGGTCACTTGTTTGCTCCTCTGGGTGCAGCTTTCCCCATCATCATTTGGTCTTTGTGGGCCCCTGAGGGTTTGGGAAGGGACTGGGGTCCCAGTTCTGAGCTGGGGGATGCAGGGGCAGGGATGAAGGCCACAAAGCTCCCCGCAGTGCCTTCCCAACCACAGCTTCAGCTTCCTTGTCCCCACAGCTCCAGGCTCCGCTCCGCAGGTTCCTGCGCCAGGAGATGGTGGTGGAAGTGGTGAGAGTGGGATCTGAGGGGAAATGGGACCCTCTGGGGGGGCAGTGGGAGGCTGTGGGTGCAGCCATGGGGTGCCTGTGTGCCCGTGGGAGGCGATGGATGGATGGATGGATGGATGGATGGATGGATGGATGGATGGATGGATGGATGGATGGATGGATGGATGGATGGATGGAACAGATAGATGGCAAGGCAGCACATGGGGAAACTGAGGCAGGGCCCTCTCCCAGCACTGGCACAGATGGTCACTAACCCCCTGGTGCCTCCCACTGCTCCACAGAAGGCGGTGGGTGGGAAGAAGGACCGCTCCTTCTTCCTCTTCTCGGACCTGCTGGTGTGCACCACGCTGAAGCGCAAGTCGGGCTCGCTGCGCCGCAGCTCCATGAGCCTGTGAGTACCCCCAGGCTTGGGGACGCCCCCAGGTGTCCCTGCCAGCTGGCCTGGCCTCAGGGGCTGTGGCTGTGGGTGCAGCTCGGCCATCCCCCCCAACCTCCCAGGTACACGGCGGCCAGCGTGATCGACACCGCCAGCAAGTACAAACTGCTCTGGAAGCTGCCCCTGGAGGATGTGGACATTGTCAAAGGTCTGGCACTGCCTGCTGGGGTGCCCCATCTCACCCCAAAACCCATGGCTGCCCCTGGCTGGTAGTGCCAGGGAGGGAGGCGTTAATGCCGTGCGTGTGTCCCCACACAGGTGCCTCGCAGGCCACCAACAGGGAGAGCATCCAGAAGAGCATCAGCCGCCTGGATGAAGACCTCAACACGCTGGGGCAAGTCAGCAAGCTGTCAGAGACCCTCAGCTTCCCCCACCAGGTATGGGGATGGCAGCCCTGCGGCTGGCCCCTGGTTGGATACATTCCCAGTGGGAACACACAGGATGTCCTCGGAGTGGGGAGAACCTGTGCCAGGGCTGGTGGCCATAAGCGCCCTAAAGGGACAAAAGAGGCTGGGGCAGCCTCTGAAGGATGCCAGAGGATGATGGCCAGGGGTTATCAGGCATGCGCCTTGTGGTGGCCCGTCCCTGAGAGCTGAAGTGCTGTCCCCGTCCCAAGGGCCTGGATGACGTGATCAAGGACCTGATGGCCGCCATCCACCGGGAGCTGTCGGAGAAGCAATCCCTGTCCTTCAGCATGGCCTTCCCCCCCAACAAGGTGGAGCTCAGCACCACCAAGGCTGACGGCACCGAGTCCTTCATCTTCGAGTTCCCCAACCCCGACGCCCGGCTCGGCTTTGAGCAAGCCTTCGAGGACGCCAAGAAAAAGCTGGGTAACACCAGGCAGGGGGCAGCTGGATGTGGTGCTGGGCTTGGCATCCCCCCCACCCCGCTTGGGCAGACCCCTTTTGATCCCCCAATCTGATTTTCCCAGCCTCCAGCAAAAACTGCCTGGACCCGGAGTTCCTCAAAGCCATCCCCATCATGAAGACGCGGAGTGGGATGCAGGTACTCAAAGTCTGGGCTCAGGCACCCCACAGGTCCTCCCCATCCCAGCGCTGCCGGGCAGCTCCTGCATCCCTCCTGAATAACCCAACCTCGTTCTCCCTCGCAGTTCTCCTGCGCCTCTCCCAGCCACGGCAGCCCGGAGAGCTCGCACGAGGTTTGGGTTTGCAACAGCGACGGCTACGTGGGGCAGGTTTGCCTGCTGAGCATCCGCAAGGAGCCCACGGTGGAGGCCTGCATCGCCGTCTGCTCCGCCAGGATCCTCTGCATCGCCTCCGTGCCCGGCCTCAAGCGCGCCTACAGGTAGGACAGGCCTGGCCCCGTGGGCGCAGGTCAGTGCTGGGGGCTCAGGGCGATGTCAGGGCGACGCTGGAACTGCTTCCCTCCCTCCTTCCCTCCCTCCTTCCCTGGCAGGGAGCGGGCAGAGCCGCTGGGCAGCCCCTCGGTGGAGCTGGGCCCGGCGCCGCCGCCCGAGGACGCGGGGCCGCAGCCGTGCCTGCACATCTCCATCTCGGGCTCGTCGCTGGAGCTCTCGGAGCCCGTGGATGGCGGCAACAGGGAGCTGGTGCCCTTTGACAGTGATGACACGGACGACGAGTCCTCGCCCAGTCCCTCCGGGACGCTGCAGAGCCAAGCCAGCCACTCCACCATCTCCTCCAGCTTCGGCAGTGAGTCCTCCCCAGCCCCTGCTTGGGGAGAAATACACTTTTTAGCCCCAAACTTATGGCTAGCTGCACTGTTTTGGCCTCTCTGCCTGGTATTCCTCGGGGGAATCTGCAGGTGGAGGCTTTTGAGCCTGGAAGAAGCAATGTTGAGAGGCATCGGCCCAACAGTGTGGTTCTGAGATGGGGGGGACTTTGGGTGAAGCCTCGTGGGTTTTGGGGCTCAGCATCCCTGTGCCGTCCCCTGGGCTTGGCATCACCCGTGGTGTCTGTCCCGTGACTTCGGAGGCTGTTGGATGGTCGTGGTCTGACCCATTCCTTCCTCCTCCGCAGATGAGGAGATCCCCAGCTGCAAGGAGGCAGCAGTGGAGACGACGAGCTCGGAGGAGGAGCAGGAGCCTGGCTTCATGCCCATCCCTGGCACCTACGGGCAGAGCCGGCGCGGCGAGAGCCCCACGGACGGGCGGGCCCTGCGCCGCTCCAGCCGCGGCTCCTTCACCCGCGGCAGCCTCGAGGACCTGCTCAGCCTCGACCCCGAGGCCCACCAGAGCTCCATGTGGCTGGGCACCGAGGATGGCTGGTAGGTCCCCGGGGTGGGAATTCCTGCGTGGAATTCACGCCAGTCCCTGGGGGAGCCTCAGGCTCGGCTCTCCTCCCGCAGCATCCACGTGTACCAGTCCTCGGACAACATCCGGAACAGGAAGAACAGCATGAAGATGCAGCACGCCGCCGCCGTCATGTGCATCCTGTGAGTGGGGAAGGAAGGGGGATTCGCAGCTCTGGGGGATTTTGAGCTTCTGCAGCTGGATGTCAAAGGTGGTTTGTGCCCACAGGTACCTGGATAACCAGGTTTTTGTGTCACTGGCCAACGGGGAGCTCGTTGTGTACCAGCGGGAAGCAGGTGAGGTTGGATTTGGGATGTCAAAAATGCAGCCCCAAACTGGTGGCTGTTGGGGGGTGGCTTGGGCAGCCCCTGGGGACGATGCTCAGGGTGGCATCCCTGGAGGGATGCTGGAGACACCACCCTCAGAGGCAGGTGGAAGTGGGCATTCTTCCTGCCACTGGAACCCTGTGGTGGCACCAGTTTATGTCCCCTCTGAGGGGTGACCTGGAGAAAGTTGTCTTCAGCCATCACACCCCATTGTACATTGAGTTGGACCTGGTTTTGGGAACACATTCAACTTACCCACCCCACTCTCCCCGCCCTCTCAGGCCGCTTCTGGGACCCCCAAAACTCCAAGTCCCTGTCCCTGGGCTCACCGGGCAGCCCCATCACCAAGATGGTGGCGGTGGCAGGGAAGCTGTGGTGCGGCTGCCAAAACCGAGTCATCGTCCTCAACACCACCACGCTGGCACAGGAGGTACGGGGGGCAGCAGTGGGAGGTGTGATGGGCACTGGTGGCATCACTGGTGGCATCACGGGTGGTGTCTGTCCCCTCAGCACGCGGTGCAGGTGGGGCAGGACGGCGGGCGCAGCGTCACCTGCATGGTGAGCGCGGGCAGCGGCGTGTGGGTGGCCCTGCAGGGCAGTGCCCAGGTGAGGCTGTACCACGCCACCACCTACGAGCAGCTGGCAGAGGCAGACATCACCCCCCCGGTGCACAAGATGCTCGCAGGTAAGTGACAGCCGTGACGTGTCTCCAGAGGGTGCCAGTGCCAGCTCCAGAGGGTGCCAGCGCCCCTGGGAAATGCCCTGCGGGATCCAGTGCTGGGAGAGTGAGGGTGCTGCGTTTGGGAAGGAGATACGGGGCCTTGTGCTCGTGTTGGGCAGCTGGGTAATCCCACGTGGAAATGGGGCAGCCCCTAGGGGAATGGAGGGGTGGTAATCCCACAATCACAGGATCGTGGAATTCCAGAATGGTTTCGGTTGGAAGGGACCTTAAAGATCATCTAATTCCACCCCCTGCCATGGCAGGGACACCTTCCACTGTCCCAGGCTGCTCCAAGCCCCATTCAGCCTGGCCTTGGGCACTTCCAGGGATCCAGGGGCAGCCACAGCTGCTCTGGGAATCCAGGGCCTCACCTCCCTCACAGGGAGCAATTCCCTCCTGACATCCTCTCTCAGTAGGAAGCCATTCCCCCTTCTCCTATCAACCCACTGCGATGCCACCATCCAGGGTGGCTGGTCCCTTCCCCATGTCCCACGTGCCATAGATCCCCCTGGCAGTGGGTCCCTGTGGGCGGGGGGTTCCCAGCCCCGCGGGGCAGGCCCGGGCGCTGACAGGGGGCCGGGCCCGGCAGGCTCGGATGCCATCATCCGGCAGCACAAGGCCGCCTGCCTGCGGATCACGGCCCTGCTGGCCTGCAAGGACCTGCTGTGGATCGGGACCAGCGCCGGCGTGGTGCTCACCCTGGCCGTGCCCCCCAAGGCGGCCCCCACGCTGGTGGGGCTGTCCCAGGGCCACACGGGCCACGTGCGCTTCCTGACGGCCATCGAGCTGCCCGACGGCTTCGACGTGCTCTTCCCGCTGCCCAGGGACACGGGTACGTGGCGGGGCTGCTGTGTCCCACATGCAACGCTTCCTGGGAGCCGTGCACGGCGCTTGGGCTGGGGATGGAATGTCGGAGTCCCCGTTCCACTCCTGCCGTGTTCAAATCCAGCGTGAAAAACTGGCAGCGGAGGGTGGGGGACACTGGGCGCTCAAGCGCCCAATTTGGACAGCCCCAAATGTCCCAGGGAGACCCAGATTCCCTCACCCAGCTCGGCTCTCAGGAGGAGGAGGTGGGATGGGATCTGGCAGTTTGGATGGAGGAGCTGATTTGGGGGCCCAGTTTGGGCTGGGAGGGGCGGTCGGGATGAGAGGGGGTTTTGGGATGTGGTGCCTGGGAAGGCGGTGCAGGGCCGATGCTGAGGGGTTCTGGCGGGGCCCAGGGCAGCTGTCGGGCGCACAGTGACGGCGTTCGGGGGTCTCTGCGCTTGGCAGGGGCCGAGAAGCCGAGCGAGGCGGAGAAACGCGACCCGGCCCGGCCCCGCGGCCCCGCCCTGGCCCTGTCCAAGCCCAAGATGTTGGTGATCAGCGGCGGCGACGGCTACGAGGATTTCCGGCTGACCAGCAGCAGCGAGACCGTGGGCAGGGACGACAGCACCAACCACCTGCTGCTGTGGAGAGCGTGACCCGCCCGGGCCAGGATCGGGGGGTGCCGGCCCCCCCTGTGTGCCGAGGGGGGTCCCGGCCCCCTCCCCAGCGCCCCCCGCCCCAGCACCTCTCATCTCCGGCCCGGCTGCTCTCGGCGTGCTCGGGGCTGGGGGGGCGAGCCCCGCTGCCCCCGCCGCCCCCCTGGACTCGGGGGGCTCCAGAGGATGGGGAGGGGGCGGGGGCTCGCTCGGGAAGGCGCTGCGGAGGAGGAGGAGGAGGAGGATGAGGAGGGTACCGAGCATCCCTGGGGAGCGGCCGGAGGATGCCCGACAGCCAGGATCCTGCCTTGCTCTCCGGTTTTGTGTGTGCCTGCTTCACGGGGCGGGGGGCGACACCCCCCCGGCGCCCGGGACCCCCGGCCACGCCGCGGGACCAGCCCAGGGACAATCCCAATCCCAATCCCAATCCCAATCCAGATCCCAATGCCGATCCCGACCCGCCCGCGGTGTCCCCCCCGGCCCGGGCCTCCCGCTAACCCGCTCGCTCCATCGCCAGCACCCAGACAGCTCTGTTCGTTTGTTCGTTTGTTTTAAATATATATATATATTATATATATATAAACATCCTTATTTATTTGGGGGTTTGGGGAGGGCTCAGGGACGTCATCGCCGCGCTGCCAGTCCCTCCGCTCGGGAGCTGAGGGGTTAAAACTTCCCGGAGCATCGTCCCGAGGGACCGCCCTGCTGGAGGGGAGGAGGGAAGGAAATTTGGGTGTCCCCCCCTCCTTCTCTGTGATTCCCAGTGGGATTTCGCAGCCTGGGGAGTGGGATGAAGGCGCTGCTGCGTCTCTGGATGAGAACAATCGTCTTCAGCCGCCGGGGCTGTCCCCCGACCCTTACAATGGGGGGCACCCTAAAAATGAGACTGTGCTGGACCAGCCCTGCCCCGCGTGCCCTTTTCCTCCCCCATTTTCCTGCTCTCACCCCAGGATCCAGGCGAGATCAGTGCTCCCCCGTTGGGACACCCTGTTGTCCCCATGGGAGACGTGACAGCCGTGGTGGCAGGGATGAATCAGGGTGTCCCCAGTCCCACACAGCTGGGTGAGTGACAGGAATGCTGCCGTCCCACATGGAGCCGTCCGTCTGTCCGTCAGCGGGGTGAGTGGGCGTGTGCTATATTTGGGACGGTGAGGATATTTTGGGAAAGGGGTGTGTGGGGGGATTTCGGTCACTTGGGGGCTCTTTGTTATTAAAGGTCACCCGTGCCACAACGATCCCAGCGTGGTCTCGTCCTTCCCCTCGGGATGGGGTGGCAGGGACAGGGTGAGGAGGGGCACGGCTCCCGCCACCCACCGGTGCCGCTCGTGATGAAGACCCCGGTGGGAGGAAGAAACCGTTTCCAGCGCCGGGGTGCAGTTATTCTGTCCTGGATAGCCCTGAGGGGGATATCAGGATATCAGGGTATCCATCCCTTGTGACCCAGGGCACCGGGACGTGGCACTCCCCGGGCGGACAAACAGCCCAGCAGGGGACACCAGGTCGTCCTGGGGAAAACCGAGGGGAACAGAAGGGAGCCTGACGGCAATCGGATGTCCCCATTGTGGGAAAACTGTCCCCTAGGGAACAGGACAAGCTGCGCTGTAGGACAGGTAGGAAAAGCGGGGCGCAGCACTCAGGGGTGCCCCATGCGACCCCACACGGGGAAGGAAGAAAACCAACCCTTTCCTTGTTAATTTAATTCCTGCTGGGCCGGTAACACCCACCCCGCTCCGGTCGTTCCCGATTTCCCCGCGGGTGGGACAAAGCCCGTCCCAAATCCCGCCCCGGCCGCCATCCGCGGTTCCCGCAGTCCCCGCCGCGGCCGGGAGGTGGCGCTGCCGCGGGGACCGGACAGGGGGCGTGGTCTCTTTGAGTGACGTCACGGAACGGGGCGTGGTTGGCGGGCCGCGCGCCCGCGGGTTCATTCATAAGGAGAAGGCGGGAGCGACGGGGCCGCCCCGGGGGGAGCCCGGGGGCTCCGCGGCGGGGACAGGTAGGGGACACCCCCGGCACAGGGAGCCCCTCTCCCGGGATATTCCCCTTTCGAGGCCATTCCCCCGTGCGCGCTCTGGGGTTGGGGTTTCCGCACCTTTGGGCTGTGCCAGGAGTGGGGGGGGGCGGGTCTGGTGCTTTTTGGGGGGCTCGACCCCCGCTTTGCGCCGTGTTTTTGTCTCGTTTTACCCCTAAGGCATTTTGGGGAGCCCCGCCGGGAGTGGGGGCGCCCCGCGGGTCCGGGAGACTGCGGCTGCTGCAGCGCCAAAGTAGGTTAAAATAAGGGGTGGAGAGGAGGAAAAGTAGGTTAAGGAATACTGAGCTGGAGAAAAAAGGTAGCAGCCGTGTCGGGTCTTTTTTTTTTTCTTTTTTTTTTTTCTCCTTTTTATTTTTGCCGGATCTGGAAAATCCCAGGGCTCGGAGCCAAGGGGCCGGGGATGCTGCGGGATGCCCTGGGATGCCCTGGGATGCTGTGGGGCGCTGCGGGATGCCCTGGGATGCTGTGGGGCGCTGCGGGATGCCCTGGGATGCTGTGGGGCGCTGCGGGATGCTCTGGGGTGCTCTGGGGTGCTTTGGGCCCGGGACGTGCCGCTGCCGGGGCCGAGCGCAGCCCCAGCGCTTCCCTGGGGATGCTTTGACTTTAACGCTGGAATTTCGTGGCTGCTCCGTCGTTCCCACCGCTCCCCCGGGAGAGCGGTAATGCCGAGTTTCGCTCCATCTGCCGGACAATCCCCTCCTTGTCCCGGGCTGTCTCCAGCAGCTGTTGCCGAAGTTTTTCCGAACAGTTGCTCCTTTTTCCCTCCGTTTGCCCGCAGGAGCCCCGGCTGGAACCCTGCTCCCCCTCGGGGAGGGGAAGCCCTGGCTGGAATCCCGGCGGGCAGGTTTGGGTTGCAGATTCTATTGCGGGGAGCTGGGAATAAACGGCTCATGTGATCCGGGGGGATCTGGGGAGGTTTCCAACACCGAGTCTCCTCTTCTGGTGTGTTGGCATTGATGCAGAGGTCAGGTGGGGCCCAGGGCTTGGAGTGTCCCCAAAACCAGCCGGGTCTGGCACTGGTGGGGTTATTTTTTGGTTTCCTCTGGTTCTTGGAGGAGCAAATTCTGTCAGTTTGAACTGGGCTCCCCAGCATCACCAGCTGGGGATTTGTGCCTGCATAGCCCATCCCCGCTTGGGATGGCCCCAGGCTGCCCCCAAAAGCGGGTGCTGAGCCCTGGGCAAAGCTCCAGTGCCAACCAGGAGCTGGCACCCTCTGCTCCCTGCGCCTCCTGCATCCCTATGGCTGCGTTTGTACATCTGAGGGATGCCCTTAATCCCTGGATTAAGCTTGGCCTCAAATCAGCTTTACCCCTGCTCCTGGTGGTGCTTAGATCCAGTTATCCTGATCTGGAATGCTGGTGGTCCCTCAGCCACGGTGGGACCTTCCCGTCCCCTCCTGTGGCCATTTCTTCCCCAGACATCTCAGTGCGTCCCCAAAATGCTTGAACTGCACAGCCCCAGGGAATTAAAATGCTCCATGTGAAGTTTAAACCCGAGTTTTATTGGATTATAGGATGGACAGCTTGCCCAGGGTACCACCATCCCTTTGTGCCCGAGGGGCACGTCCCAAATCCCTGGGGGATTTAGGAGCTGGGCTGGCTCTGTGCTGGCATCCTGTGGGAGTGCTCCTGTACTGGGAGGAAACTGGAGGTCAGAGGATGCTCATTTTGGGTTCTGCTCATTTTGGGTGTCCCAACCCACATCCTATAAACACCCTGCTCACCCCCAGGACACCCCTCACGTGCAATTAGCTGCATCTCAGCATGATGCTGGCCACTAATTAGGAGAAGCTCGTCAGGCCCAGGCTGTAATGAGGCTCTGCCAGGGCTCTCACAGGACCGTGACGACCTGGGGGGAATTTCCATGCAGGCGGCAGGATTTCCATGCGGAGGCTGGATCCGGGTTTGGGTTATTATTTATTTTTTCCTTCCTTCCCCTGTGCTGTCAGCCTAGATTTTAATTTTAACAGCCAATTGCTGAGCTTGAAGAGAGGGGATGAGGTTGAAGAGGGGGGGATGAGGCTCTGGGAAACACCTCTTGTTTTGTTCAAGTTTTTATTTAAATATTTTAAAATTGTTTTGAGTGACTTCATTTCCTTGTGACAGATGCAAAAGGATTTCCTCCGGAGCAGGAAAAAAACCCTTTCTTTAACTTTGTTTAGCATCATCTGCTCCTTGTGTGAGTGGTGTGAGGTTGGTCCCTCCCCAGTTTGGGATGGAGCTGGGATCTCCAACAGAAGGGGTGATGCTGGCCAGTCCATAAAATCTCTGAAACAACTTCCTGGGGGATGGTTCAGGACTGCTGCTGTAGGGGTATTTAAGGATAAAAGGGAGAAAAAGGGCCCCCAAATTACTTCTCCAGTGGGGCTTTCCCTGGATGATGACTCTGTTGCCCCTCCTTGGGCAGGTCTCCCCAGGGTGATGAAGAGGAGGCGGGATGCACTGGTGGCTTGTCACTGTCCTGGGGGTGAGTATGGCCTCGTCTGTCCCATCCCATCCCTCTGCTTCTCCGAGGCTCCACTGCCACCCCGTCCCCATACAGGACCCGGGGATGGGTTTCCATCTGCCCCGGTGCATCCAGTGAGCTCACATCCCTCAGGGCCATCCGCTGGCTGTGGGGCAAAGCCGGAGGGTGGCATTTGCCACCGTGCCACCGGAGCCACAGCAGGGGTGGCTCTGAGCGCTCTGATCCCCCGCAGGTGCTGAGCGGAGCTGCCCGGACCTGCAGCGCTCCAGAGCCGGGCACCGCGGGATGCCCGCCCGGAGAGGAGCCCGGCGGGGTAGGCCCGGGGCCCGGCGGGGTAGGCCCGGGGCCCGGCGGGGTAGGCCCGGGGCCCGGCGGGGTAGGCCCGGGGCCCGGCGGGGTAGGCCCGGGGCCCGGCGGTGGCATGCACAGCTCATCCCCTCTCTCTGCCCCACCGCAGGATCCATCGGGGCCGTGCCGAGCTTGTCCCCCCGGCACCTTCTCGCTGGGAGACGCGTCCTGCGCCGCTCACACGCGGTGCCGCGCCGGGAACAGGGCGCTGGTGGCAGCGGGGACGGCGGCGAGCGACAGCCGCTGCGGAGCCTGCCTGCCGGGGTGAGCCCAGCCCCGACACCGGGCCCAGCCCCAGCCCTGCCCGGGCTCCGGGGCCGTGTCCTGACCCTCCCGTCCCGCCCCGCAGGTTCCACAGCCCCGGAGGGGAGAGGGAGCCCCGGGGCCGGTGCCTGCCCTGCGCCGCTGCTCCCCGCAGCACGCCCGGGTGCGCAGGTGGGTGCTGGAGCCTGTTGTATTTAGCATATTTCACAAATCCTGTACCTTTTCGGTACAGGCTTCTTGTGGGCGGCAGATCTTCACAGCACAGACACAGGTTCTTCCTCAGTCAGGACTCCCCCGAGGCTCTCCCTGCCTGGCCAGCCCACCCCCTTTTATCCCAGTTACCTTGACCAGCCACAGCTGAGCCCACTGAAGGGCATCGCAGCTGCAGCCCATCAAGAATAACTGGGACCTGCTGGGGCACAGATATTCAAATACAGCACAGATATATTTTACATGGACTCAAGGGCCACTCACACAATACATAGATTTTCAAGGGCCTCCTATAGGAGCCAGGGATGCCACCCGGGGATGTGTGTCCCCCTTGGGATGTCCTGGCAGCTGAGGACACCTCTGCTCACGACACAAGTGGCTTCTGCTTTCCTGTGGGAATGGGGTTTAATCCCAACAGAGCCCCTGTCTGAGGCTGATCCCATTCTCCCTGCAGGCCGGCGGCGAGCCCGCAGCCCCGAAATGCCGGGCCGGACACCGGGCACCAACGGGACCCGCGTGACCCTGCTGGGTGAGGAAGAGGAGGAGGCGGCAGCAGCGCAGGCGGCCGTGCTGACCATCGTCCCGGTCTTCTGTGCCATGGGATTGTTGGGAATCCTGGTGTGCAACCTGCTGAAGAGGAAGGGTTATCACTGCACAGCCAGCAAGGAGCCCCAGCCCGGCGGCACCGGTGAGCCCTGGTGATCCCACATCCACCTCATCTTGCTCAGCCCATTCCTGTGGTTTCTTGTCCTTGTCCCAGGGCATCCTGCTTGTCTTTGGGGGCCTCATCCCCCATCACCGAGTTTTCCCTCACTTCTGCTTCCAGGTGCCAGCTCCATCTACCAGCTGGAGGATGCCAACGAGGACACCATCGGGGTGCTGGTGCGGCTGATCACCGAGAAGAAAGGTCAGGGGGTCCCCGGGAAGGGGGAGGAGGGGGTGGCCTGGGCCAGAGCCCCGTGACCCCCAGTCCTCGGTGTCACACACAGAAAATGCAGCGGCGCTGGAGGAGCTGCTGAAGGAGCACCAGAGGCAGCAGCTGATGCCACCGAGCTGTGCCCCCCTCAATAAGTAAGAGGCTGCCCTGAGCCCCCCCCATGGTGGGACCACCCCCACCATGCTGATGGCATTCCCCCCTGCCCAGGCTGCACCTCCTGCCTCAGTTTCCCCCCGCCTGCCACCACCAGCAGCACCTGCACACGGTGCAGGGCCCAGCCCCGTGTGCCCGCTGCGACCAGAAGTGGCCCGAGGTGCTGCCGTCTCTCGGTGCCACCAAAGCCCCCAAACCCGGAGCTCATCCCGGCGAGGTGACCATCCTCTCCGTCGGCAGGTAAGCAGGGACAGCCCCGGGTGTGTGTCCCCTCTGCGGGGAGGGGGGACAGGCTGACGTGCGTGCTCCCCGACAGGTTCCGGGTGTCCCGGATCCCGGAGCTGAGGAGCGAGGCCGGGGGGGAGCCCCTGCGCGGTGCCCTCCCCGCTGGCAGCGGGATGTGAGCCCGCCGTGGAGCAGCACCGAGGGCCCCCACCAGGTGAGGGGACAAAGGGGCTCTGAGGGCTGGCAAATGGAGCACTGGCAGTGTGGGGACACAGTGTGGGGACAGTGAGGCAGGAGGGAGGGTGTCCCTGGCTGCAGGGCACTGGCAGGGCCTGGCACGGGCTGGCACGGCTCCCTGACTCATGGGCAGCTGCGGGGGCTCACGTGCCCTCGCTCACGTCCCTGTGTCCCCTCCTCCAGCCCTGGGCCCCTCCCCACACACGGACACGGAGGGGCTGGAGCGTGGCCAGGGCAGGGAATGGGGCTGGGAAGGGAATGGAGCACCAGGAGAGGCTGAGGGAGCAGGGAAGGGGCTCAGCCTGGAGAAAAGGAGGCTCAGGGGGGCCCTTGTGGCTCTGCTCCCAGGGAGCAGGGACAGGATGAGGGGACACAGCCTCAACAAACGGTGCCAGGGCAGGTTTGGGTTGGGTAGTGACAGCCATGGATGGGTGACACTGAGTGGCTCCTGCCACCCTGGGTGGTGCAAAGGGGCCAATCCAGGCTCACCTGTGGCCCATCCCTTGTCCTCCACAGCAGGCACCTGGCCTGGGGGCTGCCTCGGGGGTCAGTGACACCCACAAAGACCCCGTGGAGGGCTGGAGGACACCGGGAGTTGTGTGGAAGCCAGTCCTGCTCAGAGCTGCCAAGTGCTGGAGGTGGCAGCTCAGCTTCTGCTCCTGCCACCAAGGTGTCCAAGAGCAGCACAGCAATTCCAGCATCTTGCTGGGCTGGTGAGAAGGATTCTCTGTCCCTGAGGCCTGGTGGTGGCCACGGTGTGGTGGCCTCACAGAAGGTGACTCCAGGAGCTGCGATGCCAGGGGTGGTGGCCGCAGGAATCATCATCTCTGGGAACCATGATGCCACCACACAGCTCCACTGGAAGCACAGAGGGCACTGGATGCCATTTCACGGTCACCTTCTGGGTCTGTTGAGCTCTCCAGGACCATCATGAGCTCCTGATTTCCCTCCATCACCGGTTGCCAGCACTCAGCATCCCAGGATCATGAATCACTGGATCACAGAATGATTCCCCCCTTCCCAACAGCCCAGCTGGGGCATGGATTGCTCTGGGCAAAGCTGGTCTCCTGCATCCATCCATCCATCCATCCTCTCTCCAAAGTCCCAGTTCAGGAGTACACGGTGGTGATGCTCACCATGCAGATGACACATTTCACTTTCCATAGGAATTGCTTCCATGGGATCACGCTGGCTTGGCTGTGTTGGGATCACTGGGACAACCCACCCAAGGTTGGGTTGGAGACCATCAGCCTCAACCATCAACCCAAAACAGGGTTTATGGCTGGTCCCATTCACCTCCCCACGACACCACCGTGCCAAAAAACCAACCACCAACCCCTCTCGGGCTCTTTTATTTATTTATTTAATTTTTTTGGAAACATTTTAATAGTTATTGAATGTTCTACATCTTACAGTAAATACCGTACAGTTACAAACTCTTGGCTGAAATCTGTCAGGGAGATCACGACCTGATCTTCAGAACCAAAACCAGAACAGAAAACAAATGGGAAAAACAACCCCAAATTTACACTTCAGATGGACAAACTGAGGCTGTGGGGCTCTCCAGGGCATCAGTCCAAGGCCATGTTCCCTTCACACCTGTGAGATGTAGACTTGGAAGACGTGGTTACTCTTGGGTTTAAATTTTTTTTTTGTTGCTGTTCTTTCAGGGAATTTTTATTTTTTTTTGGTATTTATTTTTATTTAAGAGGTCCAATAATACTTAAAAATGAGCTGGTCTGGTGGTTGAAATCAATTTAAAATTAATTCTGTAGAAAGAGGGGTGGGAGCCTGGTGTGGGTTGAGGCCGCGTTGTGGGAATGGGAGGGTTTGGGTGTGATCCTGCACCTTGCCATGCTTCCCTACAAATCCCTCCCCTGATCCTGAACCGCTCTTCCCCCTGGAAGATTCCATCTCCCTTGCGGGAGGACGCAGGGAGGCTGCAGGTGGCCATGTTGCATCAAGAGTATTCCCTACAAGCAGCACAGTCGAGCGCTTCCAAATGGGAATCGCTCCTGTCAGACCACAAATTCTGCTCTTCCTGCCCTGCAAACATTCCCACGAGTTCTTTTACCTGATTGCCAGAGAATCTCCAAGTGCCATGGTGCAACATGCCACAGAAACCCCTTTTCCAAGGATTTCCTCCCTCCCAAGCTCTGTCACAGGCTTTTTTTTTTTTTTTTTTTTGCCCTAAGGGAATGCTAACACACAGCAGAGAAAATACTTGCAGGCTGATCCTGGCTTGGGAGCAAAGGGAAGGGAAGATGGGCACAGGGTCACCGCAGTTGGAGGGCCTGAAAATATTGGCAAGTAAAAAACCCAAAAAAACCAAACCAAAAATACCTGGATTTATGGGTATCCAGCAGCTCTTATTGCTATTGTTGGCTGGTTGGATTTTACCAAAAATAAAGCCTCAAATGTTGTTTTCCACCCTGCTGAAAAAGCCAGGATCCCGTTTCATGCCCTCCAGCTGGGAACCACATCATCCCCACATTCCCAGAGGGGGTGGCAAAGAGTCAGGGGCGTCTCTCTGGGAAGGATCAGATTCAGTGGGATGCTGGTGGCTGGAGGAAAACCTGATGCTCTGAACATCCCTCATTAAAACAAACCCCTTGAATAACATTTCCTGGGAAAGACATCCCAAAACTGAAACTATGCTGAACTGAGTGATATATTATTCATAAAATGCAGTAGCAAATCCTTGCCTGGAGGGTTCAGCCACTTGGAGGCACGATGGCCTCAGGCTTCAAGGGGCTCCTGGGCTTTGGGGGTCACCAGCACCACTAAAATCCTATTTCCCCCCCAAATCTCACCTTGCAGCTTGTGTTTTGAAGTAAAGGTAAGGTCTGGGAGGGGTTAATGGTTCAGAGTTATTTTCCCTTCCTCTTTAGCTGGAATTTTAATCTCAGACACTTCAGTGGCTGCTAAGGATAGTTTAACCCCTCCTGCTCTTTCCCACTGAGGCCCAGTGCGATCCTTCACTGTGGAAAGCCCTTAACCAACATCAGCAAAGCTTTGCTGGAATGAAATATCTGAGAAGCTGGTGCCCCCATCACTGTTCCCCACTGTGACCTTCCCAGGACCCTCAGTTCAGCCATGACTTGACCAAAGGGAAGGGTTGGGACCAAGGGAAGCCAGGGAGCATCTCCCCACCTTGGGAAGGAGCTGCCCAAGCCTGGCACTGTGCGGTGGCCCTGGTTCCACACAGTGGCTCAAGGCTGGTTACCAAGTGTCCTCACTAAAGCACCCGGCCCAACAGGTGGCAAATATTTCACCCCTCCACACTTTGGCTAATGAGTATTTCTGCTGGGAATAACGGGATGAGAAGCTCTGGATCTGTTGTTGATCCAAGCAAAGGATTTGAAACCCAACTGCCCTGTGTCAGGGGTCATTAGTGGGAACACTGGGTGACCCACCACACTCAACTCCTGGAGCTTTCTCCCCCACCTTTAATGTTTCTTTTCCTTCCAGGAGAAAGCCCAACATCTCCCTTCCACACACGGGCCAGAATTTTAGGAGTGGTTCCTGAAGTGGTGCAGGGTGTCTGGGACAGTGGTGGGGTGGTGTCTGCTGGCTCAGGTCATTTGCAGAGCCCAGGCTGGGATCCCAAAGCTCGTGGACCCCACAAACCAGAGTGCCATTACGTTGGGAGACCTGACTCAATGCTGGCAGACAGCTCCTGGTATGGAACACAAAGTCACATGAGAGGGGGGAAAAAGGGATCTCAGAAATCTTCAGTTCTTAGGATCTGGGGATTTTCTGGCCCAGGTTTAACTGCAATGTGCTCCAAACAGTGCAAGGATGATGTGTTGGTTTTATTTCCCGAGGTCCTGCTGCTCTTTACTAATCCTTGGCTTTGCCAAGCCAAATGGGGAACCCACTGATGATTGGCTCTTTTTTTCCTTCTCCTTTCCCTCAGTACCACCCCAAAGTGCAGCCCAAGGGGCCCCTTCCCCACCCCACAGCACAGGCTTCCCCCACTTTGTTCCTCTCGAGGCTGAGCAGGTCAACCAGAGCTTTGCTCTAGATTTCCTTCAAAACCAGCAGAATGAACCAAATCACCCCCAAACAGAAGTGCCAATGCCAACACCCAACCTGACAAACTCCTGGCACCAACCAGCAGGAGGGAAAGTCCTCCTGGGATCCCTAGGCTTGTTCCTCCCCACCTGCCCCATGCCCAAGGGAAGGAGCTCCAGGAGCAGAATCTCCTGGCTGGAGATTTGGGAGACTCCACCGAGAGCATGGAACACTTTCGGCACACTTGAGGCAAAAATCAAAACCCAACCAAGCTTTTGCCTTTAAAAAAAACCTCGAAAAAGTCCCAAAAACCTTGTTTCTGTGCTGGGTTTAGTGACAAGGATTTAAAAACAAACTGGCCACAAGCACTGTCTGCAAATCCAAACTGCCTCTGCTGCCCTCAAGACAACTTATTGCTCTGCTTGGACACCCCGCGGGGGATGTCACCGGCTTCCTGTCCCCATGTCCCCGGGTGAGCCAAACCCCCCAAATGACCCTGATGCCCACAGCCTCTGCGTGCCTGGGGTCCCCCATCCTGGTCCATGCCAACTGTGGATCACCTTCCCTGCTGTCACCTCTTCTCAGGTGCCTTCCCGTGAAGGAGGCGACGTGTTTATTGCTATTGCTTCCTCCTCTGCCACCTCTCCAAGCAGAGCAGCCAGACATCATCCCCCTCCCCGGCCTTCCTCCGTGGTGCTGGTATTTGTGCTTGGATGAACGTTTCTCCTGGAAGTCTTGGAGCTGTAACCCAAACAATGGGAGGGGGACACCTCAACTGCCTCCGAGGCAGCGCAGTTTGGTCTCAGCCCTGTCAGCACCATGGTGCAAGCTGAAACCACCCATCCTGGCCTCGCTCTGCATTGAAGACTCATCTCCATCAACCAGACGCCCTCTTTTCCCACACCACCATACTCTGGAGAAGCTCCTCAGACCAAACCCTAAACCTGGAGGATCTCTTCAGACCAAACCCTAAACCTGGAGGAGTTCCTCAGACCAAACCCTGAACCTGGAGGAGTTCCTCAGACCAAACCCTGAACCTGGAGGAGCTCCTCAGACCAAACCCTAAACCTGGAGGATCTCCTCAGACCAAACCCTAAACCTGGAGGAGCTCCTCAGACCAAACCCTAAACCTGGAGGAGCTCTTCAGACCAAACCCTGAACCTGGAGGAGCTCCTCAGACCAAACCCTAAACCTGGAGGAGTTCCTCAGACCAAACCCTAAACCTGGAGGAGCTCCTCAGACCAAACCCTAAACCTGGAGGAGCTCCTCAGACCAAACCCTGAACCTGGAGGAGCTCCTCAGACCAAACCCTAAACCTGGAGGAGCTCCTCAGACCAAACCCTAAGCTAGAGGAGCTCTTCAGACCAAACCCTAAACTGAGAGAAGCTCCCCAGATCTATCCTTGGACCTGGAGAAGCTCTCCAGCCCAACCTTTGGACATCTCCTTGCTTCCCTCAGCAGCTGCCCAGCACATCTGTGCCTGCAAACAGCAGCCACGCAAGGAAGGAGCCTCCTTCTCCCCCACGCTGCCCCAGGACGTGGCTGAGGGGGAGCATCCCGTTCTCCCAAGGGGTTCCAGATGCTCCCAGGGCATGCATCTTCCTGCTGCTCCCTTCCCATCACCCATGATCCGTGTGCCCAGTTGGAAAATGCAGACCAAAGACCCGCTGGTGACCAGTCCTCGTGCTTCCTAAGACAAGTGTGTTACGTCGCTAATTATATTTATATTCTCTTACTCCTACAAAAAGAAGGGATGAGTTCAGAATTCCACTGCAGATAATGCATTTATAATCTATCACGACAGCTATCTGGAAGACACCAATTTTCCTGTAATATGTTATGAAAGATTGAATAATTTATATTCTTCAACTAAAAATACCCAAACCAAATCGGAATAAGCCTGCCTACCAGCGCTGTGCTTTTCACATAGTACCCTGAACATCAACCACTCTTACTAGCCAAAAAAAATCTAGGCTCTTGTCAACAACAACGACAACAGAAAAAGAACAGAAAGAACCCAAACGAACAAGAAGTGGGGGGATCTTTGCACCACTCAGCTGGGCAATGCTGGAAAAGTGAAGATTCTGAGCTTTCAAATGATAGGACCAAAGAGAGAACTTGACTATTGCTCAGTGTCAGTATGTGTGTTACACAATTCATGTGGGAGGGGGAGGAAGGGGGGAAAAAAAGAGGCAGAAGATTAGAAAAAGCAGCTTTTACAAAAACCACTAAAGAATGCATAAAGTGACCCTTGCACTTTTTTTTTTTTTCTTTTGTTCTTGCAAACAGACGAGGCGCTGCAGCCCAGCGGCCGCAGCACCGATGTAAGACTTGTGTAGTTGCATACAATGTTTGACTCCGGATCTGGAAGAGAGCAAATACATTAAAAACGTGGAGTTAGAAGGATGTTCTCCTCTTCTCTGCACCCCTGCACCACGTGGAGCCGATCCACATGGAATTTAACCATCCCTGTGGGCAATTTGTCAGGCGAGGGAGCTGGGAAAGCAGCAGCTCTCCCGGCGGTATCCAACGCAGAGGATTACAAATATGCAGATGAGCTGCTCCCTGCTAATTGCACACCAATTTGGGAGGGGCAGGATTAGCCAGGCGTAATTTGTGCGGCACAGAGAGATTTTAGATAACCCCGGGGCTGGATGGGATCTCCATGGGCAGCATCGTGTTCCCATCAGCTGCCTGTGCTGGTAATTGGGCATGATGGGCCAAGGGCTGCAGGAACGAGCAGCTGGGATTTCTGGGATCCCAGGAATGACAGGAACACACAGGCAGCGCACGCAACCCCGGTGCTAATGAACAGCCTGATCTCCCAGCAGGGGAAAGGAAATATTCCAGGGACACAGAGATGGGGAGGGACTCTTAGTCAGGGAACGCAGTGAGGATGGTTTCAAACTGCCACAGGGCAGGGTTCGATGGGATACCGGGAAGGAATTCCTCCCTGCGAGCCCAGAGATGCCCCTGGAAGTGTGCAAGGTCAGGCTGGATGGGGTTTGGAGGCAGCACTCACATGGATTGGCCAGTGGTTTACCAGTGTGGAGGTACGTAGCTGTAGGTGGGGGTTCCTTGAGCCCTGTACGTTGGCACGGACACTGGATGTGCTCCGATGGCGGTGTGTTGGGGGGTGGTCAACAAGGTTCCTGCAGGGACAGGGAAACACTTGTCACGGGACAGAGCTGCCATCCGTGCCTACAGTGGGGCAGGGACAGCATCAGCTGCCCCCTTTTCCCTTTTTTCCCTTTTCCCAGATAATTCTTCTGCCTGCCAGACCCAATTTGAAGGCATTGGACCCACGTGATTGGGGATCAGCCAGCACCACAAACAGAAGAAGAACACCTGAACCTCCAGCAGATTTTCCATGCTACCTCTGGCCCTTAACCTTAAGGGTTTTCCTTGTTTTTTTTCCAGTGTTCCTTGTCCCTAAAGACAGGAAGCAAAGCTGGCCACAACCTGCTGACATCTACCTGCTGAAAGCACCGGGACAGCAAATCACTGCACAGATCTGAAACAAACTGGAAGGGATGAGGGAGGCAAAGGGAGATGAGGAAAAAAAGCCAACAGATCTCCAGGGAAAATTGGGATGAGCCTTTTTTTAAGTCTGCAGCTGGTCAACAGAGGAATTTTAGGTCAGAATTTGCCCAGTGCCTTCATGGGGAGGGAGGGCACAGCCCTGGACTACTCTGTTCTGGGAGCAACTGGGTGCTCAAACCAAATTCTCAGTCTCTGGGTATCTCTGCAAATGTTATTAATGAAATTCTAACACATCCCACGTGCATTAATTACATTTATCCACTTCTTGATATAAGCAACAGTAAATCTCTCAGAGTGGTTCTTGTCACATCCAGGCTGTAATATCTCTGCTTGGAATAGGGATTGTGTCCCATTACAGACTCCTATTTCACAGCTAATGCAGATGCAAAAGGATGAATGATGCATTTCTTGGCATAATTCAATATACAATCCCAAGAATTGTTAAGGAGAAAAATACAGGCTTTGGAAAAAAAAAATAAAATCAGCTTCTATCTAAAATGTAGAGGAACAAGCATAGATAAAACAAGGTTAGCATTCATTTTGTTAATTAAGTTAGAATCTGCATGCAAAACAGACAGAGGAAACAAGGATAGATAAAACAAGGTTAACAAATTCATTTTGCTTTGGAAAAAAAATAAAAAACATGACCAAAAGTTGTCTTTGAGAAAAGAAATAAAAAGTAACATTCATTTTGATGGAAAATGTCTTTGAGAAAAATAGGGAAATCCAACTTGAGGATGGTCCAACCTGGTTATTCCTGTTCCTATACAGAACAGACAGAGCAAGGGACAATATATTTAAGGACACAGACTAATATATCTAAGGATGCAGGAGTGAGCCAAACCAAAGGTCTCTGCTGAGTCAGATGAGGATTTGGGGCAAATTACTGCGTTTTTGCCTGCACAGGAGCAGTACCCAGCAAGCAAAGCCAGCAGGTGAAGCGAGGCAGCCCTTGGGGCACAGGGGGACTTGTTTTGCCCGCGTTTCCTTACCTGCTGACATGGCCATGGTGGTGCCAGCCACCATGCCCATGGCCACGCCGTTGGTGCGGGGCGCGGCCACGGGCGCGGGGTAGATGGCCGAGGGGATGCTGTTGGGCTGCACCACCGTGGTGTGGTGGATGACGTGAGGCTGGGCCGCGTACACAGGCTGGGTGTAATAAGCTCCCTGGTGGAGAAGGGGAAAAAACAAAATCCCATCATTATTCCAGGATTTTTCACAACCTAAGGAGTTCTCGGTTCTGTAACTCGAGCGCTGCCCAAGGGCTGGTGGGCGGTGTTCCCGTGGATGAGCTCCTGTGCCTGGGATGCCTTGAGAAGGCTGAGCTAGAACAGAGACTGGACAGAACTAAAGAATAAAGCAGGGATTTATGAAAAGGATCTCCTCAATGGATACACCTTGGGCACCATAAGATGCTACACCCAAGATGAACCCAAAATGGTCACAAAATGCATGATCGATCACGGGATCTCTCACTTTTATAAATTCTGCTCCATTTGCATCTTGGAGTTAATTGTCCAATTCCAGTCCCATTCTTCCTGTTTTCTCTCTTCATTTCACCGTTGTTTATGCTCTTGGGCCTGAAATTTGGATCATCCTTGGTCCCCAGCTAGAAAAGGAATTGTTTTGTCTCCCTACTCCGTGAACAGAGCTCACCAACACTTAACATGAAACTCAGAGCTACACACCAAGAATACACAAAAGAAACTCTGAAAAATATGAAAGCTAAAACTTAAGGCATCACCTAGAGACCTGAACCTGTGGATATGTGGAATGCATGAGGAGGGAATCAACAGTCAGAGACTCAATCCATCCAGGACAAACCCTGCTGTCCCTTTTGATGGGATGAAACAGGGCCTGGAACAAACGGCTGCTGGTGTAGAAAAGGAATGAGAGATGGAAGGAAGGGACAAGCTGTGGTTCTTGGATGATCCCAAAGTGCTTGGGTCCAGGTACTGTGTCATCTTATTGGGTTTCATACAGGGCTCCAAAGTCCAGGCTGCCAAGGCTCACAGGGTTTTCAAACAAGGGGAGAAGGATGCATGGGAATGAAAGGAGCCAACAGAAAAAGAAGAAAAAGCTGCACATAGTAATGAAGAGGCTGAAATGAGGAGATGAACAAGGGAGAGAACTGCTGTCCCCAGGACAGGCAGCAGCACTGTGAGGACCTGCAAACCAGGCACGGGAGGAAAGGAAACAAGGATTTGAATCAGCAAAAGGGAGATTTCCTTGTGCATTAGTGAAAGCCCCATTAGAGAACATCTGAAGGTCTGGATTAAGGGGAAAAGGAGGTGCAGGGCAACTATTCCACCACTTCCTTCTTTCAGGAGCTACAAAGGTTCACGGGACAAATGGCAGATTCTGGGATTGGAGAGGAACCAGTGTGCAGGGGTGGGTTGGACTGCAATGGACCCAGGTGTGTTGGAGCGTGCCTGAGGGGACAGGAGGTGGCACCTACCTGGGTGTACAGGTTCTGCTGTGGGCAGGCACTTCTGATGGGCACAGGAGGTGGCACCTACCTGGGTGTACAGGTTCTGCTGTGGGCAGGCATTGCAATGGGCACAGGAGGTGGCACCTACCTGGGTGTACAGGTTCTGCTGTGGCAGGCACTGTGATGGGCACAGGAGGTGGCACCTACCTGGGTGTACAGGTTCTGCTGTGGCAGGCATTGCAATGGGCACTGTGATGGGTGGCAGGAGGTGGCACAGGAGGTGGCACCTACCTGGGTGTACAGGTTCTGCTGTGGGCAGGCACTGTGATGGGCACAGGAGGTGGCACCTACCTGGGTGTACAGGTTCTGCTGTGGGTAGGCACTTCTGATGGGCACAGGAGGTGGCACCTACCTGGGTGTACAGGTTCTGCTGTGGGTAGGCACTTCTGATGGGGTACATCGCGGTCTGGTACGGGTTCGGAGACGGCGAGTAGGGAGGAGGGGCGTTGTTACTCTGGGTTGGTGGCACCTTGTAGGGAGTCCCCGCAGTGTACCCTGCCACAGACACAAGAGGGGTGCCAGTCAGGGCCTGGCATGGCTGCTCAGGGCTGGCAGGAGGGCTGGGAGAAACCATCCCCTGAGCAAATGGGCTCTGAAGATGCGTGGGATGGAGAGGAGAAGGCAAGGCTCAGCCCAGCCAAAACACTCAAATATATTTCACTTATTTACTCAAATATATATAACTTATTTACTCAAATATATTTAACTCAAATATATTTAACTTATTTACTCCACCAGGGTTCAGCAATTAGAGATGGCCAAGATTTCAAGTCCAATATCCCACATCATCCTCCAGGTACTGAAATAGGGCGAAGAACACACGGAGCTTTTAGGAGCTCCCAAACAGCATCTCACCCCCTCCTGATTACTGCAGATTGGAAAAATAGGTGTTAATTAACCAAGGGAATAGCTGTGACTCTTTTCTTCACTCACATTAGCAGGAGAGCAACCGTCTTCCAATGAGAAGTGGAAAAGGTTTGAAATATTGATCAGAGCAGAAGTGCAGCCTCCTCCATCAGGACTCCTCCAGGAACCCAGCGTCAGCCACAGACCAACCAACCTCCTGGTTTTACATCCAATGGATTTTTTTCTCTATTCTGAACTCATTTTTTCAAACAAACACCTCAGAGGCTGCCAGTTCTCAGTGTCACACTTCATTTCTGAGGGGTGTCTAGAGGTGTGGACCTGCTCAAGCCTGTGTGGTTTCTTTCACCACTTTGAATACCAACACTTGCAGTGTTTCCTGACTGATGAATCACAGACAGTTTATCTCCTATATTAAAAAGGTATTAAAACACAATAACCCAGGCAGATGTAATCTGCTGTGTTTATAAACTGGGGAAAAAACACAACAACCTGCAGGTAAAACAATGTGAAAACAAGGTTTAATGACACAAGATGATGGAGGCTCCTCTCTGTCTGGCAGATAATTTTAAAACCTAATTATGACTAACACCTTATTAGGATTAGGCTGGCGTGGCCCGTGCTGCTGCCGCTTTGTGGTTCAGCAGCAGCGAGCCTTTAAGCTCCAGCTTCTATTAAAATTGCTGATTAAATCCCTCATGTCACTCCAGAAATCTCAGCCTTATTGATCCTGCAGCTCACAAGTGCCCTGGCTTGCACAGAGATGTTTTTCTACAAAAGGCTTCTCGTGGGGAAAAAAGAAATGTTTTTCTCACCACTTGTTTCCAGGGGCAGGATTCCTTGTGGGGGCCAGGAAAGTTCTGCCCCTCTGCCTCCCTCAGGTGAGAGCCCACCTGCAGAGCTGCCTCCAGCCCTGGGGACACAGCAGGAGCACGTGGAGCTGCTGGAGAGACTCCAGAGGAGGCACCAGAGCTGCTCCAAGGGCTGCACCATGCCCATTGTACAGCTCCTACCCCAAGGAATGGCAGGGACATCTTTTTTTCCAAGAGAAAGTCCCCCAAAGGCTTTTAAAATATTTATTTTTATAACTCTTTTTAAAAAAAACAAAAACAAAAAACCATTTCTTCCTCTCACCTTGTTGTGTAATTGTTTGAATTTAGTAGGAGAAAGGAGTCTGGAGTAGCTGTAAGGTGAGGAACTCTCTGACCCCACACCACTCACGGCCCAGATTAAGCAGGGGCCAGAGGACACCCCACATACCAGGGAAAGCATCCCAGGGTTTATCAGGGAGCTTATCAGCCCTCCTGGAGGCACTACTTATCCTCTTCAGGGATGAGATGGCAAGGCTGCACTGGAAAAGCCTGTTTGACTGTGATCCCTCAATGGCATCTCCTCCCCCTGCTCCTGCTCAGCCAGCCTGGGTTACAGGGTGGGAGTTTCAACAGTGTGCCCTGAAAATCAGGCTTTATTTTGGAATTCTTTCAGCTTTAAGGGAATGGGGAATAATGTCCCTTTGGAGATAAACACCTGTGAACAACCCCGGGTTGCTCACAGGGATCAAACACTCAGCTAAGAGAGAGGTTTCACCTTCTCCAATGGAAGATCCTCTGCAGGAACAGCAGGAGGGTCAATGCTCTCCTGTTCATGATCCTTCATGGTTTTAATCCATCAAAGCCAGGCTGGATGGGGCTTGGAGCCACCTGCTCTAGTGCAAGGTGCCCACAGGGGTTGGAACAAGATGATGTTTCATTCCCTCCCAACCCAAACCAGTCTTCAATTCTGTGATCCCAATAACCCTGTCCACAAATCACCCCCAATCAGGGGAGGCAAACAGGCACACAGCAACCCAGAACCCCCCAGAAGGAAAGGTTTATTTACTGAATGCTGCAGAAGAAGCCTGGTAGGTTCTGTTCTCCGTGCCGGTGTCCACCGGGAGGTGGAAGGTGCCCTCGGTGGCACAGGACGAGGAGGTCTGGGGCCAGGCCTGCTTCATCAGAAGTGTGGCTTGAGTGGAGACAGAGAAGAGGTGTCACACAGAGCAGTGAGAGACAGCTTTCCACACTTAGGTCACATTGGAATCACCTTGTGATCTCTTCCCTCCAGGTTCCTACCGCTGAGGTGCTGAGCCCCATGGAAGGGAATTCACGCCTTGGTCAGGGCTTGGAAATCTTCCTGGAGCGAGGATGTTCCACACCCTCCACATCTGCTGAGACTCTGAATTAGCCCTCTCTGGAAGGTCCAGCTGTAAATCTGCAGTGTCACAGGGCTGGGAGTTGGGAATGATTGGGGTCCTTCCCTCCTCTGGACTGGGGAGGCTGAGGAGGAATTGGCACTGGGGCCACAGCCCAGAGCAGCACAACACATGCCAGAGGATGGAAATCCACCTCCCAGAGAGTGCAGGGAAGCACTGCTGAAGGTCTGCTGGTCCAGCAAGCCCCCCTGAGACTCTCCCAGACTCAGACAGGAATGGGGAGCATGGGGGACACCCAGCAGTGCTGCTTTGCTGGCCATCAGCAGCTGTGGGAGATACTCACGGGTGTGAGATCCACTCCACTGCTGGAGATGTGGAACCCTGCTGCTCCCTCCTCCTCCTCCAACAGAAAACCAGGAGCTTTGTGGGAAGTCAGAGATTCAAGCCCAGTTTCTCCTCCACTCAGTCACTAATCATTTTCTGCTCCAAGTGTCTGCCCTCTCCCAAAGGTCTGGGAGTTATTAAGGATTTCCAGGCTGCCTTGCTTCATTTTCCATGCTAGGCTGCACTCAGGAACATCACACTGGAGAGCATCTCCCAGTGCTGCCACAGAAACACTCCCTCACTTATGCTTTCACTCAGAATCAGATTCACTTTTGCCTCTGGATTTCACAGAGGTTTTAATCTCTGAGACTGATGAGACAATTCATTCCAATGTTACAGGAATCCTTCCTCTGTGGTTTTCCCTCTACACATTAAACCTGCCACAAAATCAAGGCAATTTGGGCTGGAGATGGCTGAGAGATTGCCACAGCTCTGCATGTTCTTTATTAAATCACAGATCCTTGGAGAATCCATCACTTAAAACCACACAAAAGGTGCACCAAGGAGGCTTCCAGGAACGTAAATACCTCCTGGTCCTTTGCAATGATTCACAACCCAGCCATGACTGACTAATATCATTTAAGGGCCCCCTCCAACCAGTGTCTTCTGGATTTGGTTTATCCTCTCGCCTAAATATAAATAAAATAGGAGTTTTTATTAATTATCAGTTCGACCCCTGGCAAATCAACCAGTGGGAACTGAGCAAACAATGTGAGCTGTGGGTCTCTGCAGCTCTGGGACTGCTCTGCTTTCCTGACAGGACCTGTAGATGACATGGGAATGTTCAGGACGTATTTGAAGCGGAAAAGACAAAATTCTGAACCCTTTCAAAGCATTGTAGGAGATCTTGCTTCCCTCTAACAACCTCGTTTGTGATGGATAGAGCCTCCAGCCCTGAACAAAGTTTGCAATAAGCTTAATTCCCCAGGCAGTCCCGTGCCTGAGTGCCTCAAAATGATGAGAGCATTTATTCCTGGACAGCCCTGTGAGGATATTCACCCCTCCAGACCCCAGGATACCCCTTAGGGGACCCACTGGTGTCCCCAAAGAGTGGGTGGGCATCTCTAGAGGGTGGCTCAGAGCCCTGCTGATGCTGCAACTCCTTTCTGCAAAGCAGCATTTTCTCCAGGCAGGATTGGGAAGCAGGAATGGGGGATTGGAGCCTCCATCCTGCCCCACAACATTCCCACACAGATCCCTCATTTCTGGGGCTGATTTCAGTCCTGCTCTGCGAGGGCACTGCTGCAAAGCCATCACTTCTGCCCTGCATTATTAATAAACACAGCTCCAGCCTCCACGAGCAAAGCGTGTGTCCTACTTTCAGGAAAATAAAAAAGGGAGGCTTTAATGAAGGAAGTTAAAACAAAACAACCATGAGCAAGACAGAATGCCTGTGAGGGAACATGCACCAGGCTTAATGAAGACATACATAATTTTATTTTTTTTTAATTGTGTCTCTTGCAGCAGAGTGATTTTAGATGCTCATTTCTGCGTACTTAAAAGGGATTTTTTAAGAAGAGTGTCCTAAAAAAGCAGGGTTATTGCAAGCATGAGTTTGCAAAGCTGAGTTTTGCCTTGTGTCTCTCCCTCTAAAAATTGTGGAAAATGCAGCAGGAGAATCACACAAGGCAGAAACTTGAAGTGGAACGGAAAGGAATTGATAGAATCACAGAGAGTCCTGAGTTGGGAGGGATCCATGAGGATCATCCAGTCCAGCTCATGCCCTTGCATGTAGGGCTCCTTCGGAATAATCTGGGGGATAATTTAACACCTTTTGGGCTCAAACACCAGCAAATATCTACTAGAAACCTGGCACTGGGAGAGGGAGAAATCAAGACTGGCTCCAGCCACCATTTCCCTTTCCTCACTGGACCAAGGGGACTCCAGATTCTCCAAGTTCCTCTCCTTGTTTCCCTCTGATGCTGTTGCTTAGGTCACTACACCATTGAATTTCCCATGTGGATCCCAGGATTTTGGGAACCACGAGGTCAAGAGAAGAGCACGAGCATGGCTGACTTCAGGGAGTGTTTGGAGAACATCAGGGACAAAAGCAGGTGGGATTTGAAAACTGGAATTGTCTTCGCTCAGGGGCTGATCTCCTGCCAAGACTTTGCATGGAATCCACCGAAATTCCTGAGGTTTGAGGCAAGAGACACCTGAGAGGGAGCAGGAGCATCTTCGGGGTGGAGCAGAGAGGGTGATCAGGCTGGGACAGAATGGCTCTGCTCAAGAGCCCTTGCTTGCACGTACCTGCCAAGAACTCAGAAACCACAAGAGCTCTTCCCACCCTTTCCAACCTCTGTTCCAAGCAGTGCTGAGGGGCACCCTTCCCTGGGTAATCTCCACATGGAGAATCAGATGAACCCTGGGTTTGTGATTGGTTTTAGTGAGCTGGAGGGATTTCTGCCAGCAGGAAGCACCTCCTGCCCAGCCTGGGAGCTTTGGAACAGGACTTTGTCTGTGGATGGGGTGTTCAGGAGCAGTTATTCTGCTGGGAATGTGCAGCATCTCTTTCTTTTTTAGACTCAATGTCTAAAACCCCTTATTTAATCCCTTATTTAGAATTAGTCTGCTGTTTGAGAAGTCCAAGATGTTAACCCCCAAGCCGATTCCCAGTGTGTCTGAAGGACACCAGGAGCACGTTCCTCTCCAGGCTTTTTCCAGCCTCCTGTGTGACAGCAGCTCCTTCAATTTGAGGAAACACTCTCTGTACTGATGGAGGTTTTAGCTCAGCCACTGAACCACAGAATTAGCTCGGCCCAATTCCATTTAACACAGTGGAGGATGCTGTCACTCTGTCACATGTCCCCACTGCTGGGAGATTTTATGGCACTTCTTTTCCATCAGTTAGCTCTCAAATTCTCTATTTTTTTTTTCCTCCTGGAAGTCTGCTTTCCATTGAGAAGGGCCCACTGAGTGTGGTGCTGGGAGGTCCTGAGCAGCAGAGCCTGCTCCTGCTTCCCAGAGTGGTTAAAATGGTTTAAAAGCCTGCTGTGATATTAAATGGCATTGATTTCAAGAGCTGCAAAAATTGTTTGTCACAGAACCACAGAATGGTTTGGGTTGGAAGGGACCTCAAGGACAATCCAGTTCCAACCCTGTGCCTTGGGCAGGGACACCTTTACCTAAACCACATCTCTCCAACTTGCTCTCATGATTTATGGGAAACTCTATGCAAATTTCAGCATTTTCATTCCAATTTTAATTCCTGAATTTTAATTTTCATGGTTTCTTTGCTAGTTTAGTGCTTAGCTGTGCTAACCACTGGAAGGTTTTTGTTCTCCATTAAAATTGACCTGTCAGCTCTCTGGACATCAGGAGATATCCAAGATGGAAATTATTAAATGGTGTCTAAGATGTACAAGAAGCAATTCAGACCCCCCAAAAATCCCTATCCTTCAGTGATTTGGGGTTTCCTGTCACTTGGGTGTTCCCTTGGCCATGTGCCCACTGAGTGGAGGAGCTGCTGCCTGCACGACTGGGGACAAGTGACATTTTGTAATATCCAGGCCAAAATGCCAGAATGCTGCAGTATTTACATTCCTGGCTGAGCAGGGAGGACATTGCCAGCCTCTGGCACGACAAGCTACTAATAAATTTATGGGCTTTTTCTTATTCTATGGAGTTGTTTTCATTTAATTCCTCCAGTGTTTTATCCTTCAGGGGAAAGGAGGGTGGCCAGCACAAATCCAGGGGAACAAAAATTGTTTCATGTTCCATGTTAAGGCTTTAATGGGAAGAAATGCAGCTAAAGACCTTATTAAAAGCACATAAACCCAAACAAAACACAACAGATCCCTTCCAGAATCATCCACAATAAACAGTTTTATGGAATATGTGTAAACTGCGATGCGGGGAAGACAAAACCAAAAGATTTTGGCAACAAACCCCTCATTCCTGCTTCATCAGCCTTGGAAAGCGCCTCAGCCTGGGGATCCACGGATTTTATGACAACTGGGAGACTGAAAACTTGGCAATTAAGGGGAAGAGAGGGTTTAGCAAGACTGGCCCAAAGTCCAGCTTTGTGTTCCTGCACACTGAGCTCAAAAGGCAGCTTCATTTGGAACTGCTAAAATCCTGCAGCTCTTCTGAGGCAAACCCACTCCAAATAAACATCTCAAGCAACCAGAAGTCAAATTGTAGGGTGAGATGTTGTTTTTCATCTCCAGTGCTTGGAAATGGGCGAGCAAGGAATGTTTTCAGGCCTTTGTCAGGATTTTTACCTGGGGCGTAGCCGGGGCTGCTGGTTGGATACATGTTGGGATTGTAGGCTGGGGCAGCAGTGGGATAGCCTGTTGGATAACCTGAAAGGAGAGGAAAACAGCATTAGGATTCTATCAATCCAGCAAGGACGGCACCTCTGAAAAGCAATAAACCTGTGAGAGCACAAAGGCCGCGGAGGGAAAGCACGGGTGGATTCTCTGGGGATGGGAAGGACCACGAATGTGCTCCCTGTGTGACATCATCCATATTTCTGTAGGAAACAAGGATCAGAATGCAGAATGCAGGTGTGCTCACTGTGCTTTGGAGAAAACTGCTGGGAAAATCCATCCTCTGAATGTGGAATTCACGTACAAAACCCCACCAGCACAGCAACGTTGGAAAGGATTTCCTGGGCTGCGTGGCAGCACTTTGGAGAGCTCAGCACTCCCATTAGGCAGAGTTTCTTGCTGAAGGGAAGGCAGGGATCCTGCAGGAAAACATGCCAGCCTTGGATTCACCCATGGCTGCACAAGTGCTGTTCCCAGGAGGGACCTGATTACCTGCCAGGCCACCTGGAAGGACCCTCTGGAGCCAGGCAGGGCTTGATGGGCGCTTTGGGCAGGGCTGCAGAGCATCTTCAGCTTGCAGCAGCCTCCCTGGCAGAGGTCAGGGGGAGCTCAGTGTGATGGAACTGGGGGCTGCAAATCGTGGCCCACCCCAGAGCACCCACACAGTGCAGCATCCAATTCCTACTGCACTGGAAATTCCTGTCCTCTGAGGAGAGCACAGCCACAACCTCTGGTCTGCTCCTTTTCCACAGAATCACACCATGTCCTGAGCTGGAAGGGACCCCAAGGACCATCCAGCCCAACTCCTGTTCCTGTACAGACATCCCAAATCCCACCCTGGCCATCCCTGGAGTGATCTCCAAATGCTCCTGGAGCTCTGTGGGGCTGTGCCCATGCCCTGGGGGAAGAACCTTTCCCTAAAACCCACCCTGAACATCCCCTGGCACGGCTCCAGCCCTTCCCTGGAGTCCTGCGGCGCTGCTCACCATTCTGCTTTTCATTTCCTTCACTTTCCTGCAGATTTTCCCTACAGGAAAGAGCAACACCTGAATAAGTCCATCCTCCTTAGGCGCTGCTGGGTAGATCCCCCTGGCAGAGGGAGCAGGGCACGCTAACCCTGCTTTGCTGGGGGACAGTCTGGCTCTGCTGAGTGTCACCACGCGGTTTATCCGCGCGTCCCCTTGGCCAGCATCCCAGAGCAGAGCCAATGCAATGGCCCTTGGAGAGTGCTTCCATGCCAAGCCCCACTGATACTGCCTGCTGGCTGCCAGCAAAGGCTGGAAGGAGGTAATTAGCAGTGGATTTACACCCATCTTCTTTAATATTTTGTTTTATTAAATGAAAGCCAGCGTGGGTCTGTATTTCCCTCTTCTGAGCACCAAAAGAGCCACGGCACAGTCACCCCTCCCACAGCCCAAATCCCACTGCTCCCAAACCCTGGCACCACTGGCTTCTGTGGCAAAATGTGGAGGTTCATTTGAATAAATCTAATTCAACAATCACGGCCACTGTACTGGAATAAATGACTGGATGTTCTACCCTCTCATTTTCATCAGTGATATATTTGGCTTCTAAATCAGGTTAATTAAAAATTGCTGTAGTTAATGTTGGATAAGCAGCAGTTTAACAGATTTTTTTGGTTGTTTTTTAGGCTACACAGAACTGTGTTTTCATCGTACCCAGGAATATGTAAACCCTTTCAGCAATCAAGAAGCTCCTCAGAAAGTTATTTGCAGATCCAGTGATTGCAAGCAGAGCATTAATGATGAGGATCTTCAATCAGAAACATCCCTTCCCTCCAGTTCATTAGAAGACAACCATGTCTTTCCCAGGACACTCATTGCTCCACATTCTTCCTGTTTCCTCCTGACAATCTGGCCAGGGGTGCTAAACCAAACCCAGCTCTCTTCTTGAAGCCTATTTTCCCTAAAATTGTGTATTTTCCTGTGTTTCTTCACGGGGCTCTATCTTCCTGGCACATGGTTTAGTGGAATCCCAGACTGGTTGGGGTTGGAAGGGACCTCAAAGACCATCCCAATTCCCTGCCACGGGCATGGGTGATGATGGCTGTGTGTGCCTTGGTGTTGGGAAGTCCCCTGCCCATTTGCAAGGGATCTAGATGACAGGATCTTGGGGATCCAAGAGGTTCTTCTGACCTTTGCTGCTGGAAATTCCCCCCAGATAAGCCCTGGATGCACCAAACTGCTGCAGTCTTTAGTAATAATCCTTAATTACCAGTCCTCAGTCACCAGCCATGGCAAACACAGTCCTGTGCTGTCACAAATGTTTCACCTGTGCCCTCTGAGATGCCACCAGCACTCACCCACTGTCAAAATCAGGAAAAAAAACCCTTTTTACTCAGACCAAAGTTTCCAGCATTGGGGTTATACCTTAAAAAAAAGAGCCTGAAATAAGTCAAACCACAAGAAAAGTGAGGTTTTGGGTAGGATTTTCCATCCAGCTGAGTACTGAAGGATTTATTTCAGGCAGATGGAGGCAACTGTGTATTTATGGAATCCCAGATTTGTTTCACTTAGAAAAGACCTTCAGGACCATCAGGTCCAAGCCCACCCCAGCACTGCCAAGGCCACCACTGACCCATGTCTCCAAGTGCCACATCCACACCTATTTTAAAACCCTCCAGGGCTGGGGACTTAGCTGGTTTTTCTCCCTTTTTGTGGATTTATTTTCTGCTTGGCAGGACTCTTCCTTACCATGGTACCTTTTGTTGTTCTGAAGGTAAGTTATGGCTGGGTTTGCATCCATTTCAGCTCAAATAAGTATGATTTCTATCAAGGAAGCTTTAATAGCTTTGGATGCAAAAAGAAGCAACTGCTCTGCACTATCTTCCGCTCTGATCTCATAAACTTTGATAAGTGCTGACCTCCAGCAAGAAAACTTGTCCTTTCTATTTTAAGGCAAAGCAGAGATGGGAAAGGTACAGGAAAATTAGTGGTGGATTGCTCCTTTTTTTGGACATAGTGAAAAATAAGAAAGTAGCAGAATCTGGGGCGATTTGTGCCAGAAGAAACATGCCTGGAAATTCCCAGCACTCAAACCCCAGCAGGTTTAAAAATATATGTGGCATTTTTTATTTAGCAGGACCTGTTGTGGTTGGACAAAGGGAAAGGTTGAAAACTGCAGGAGGGTTGATTTAGATTAGATATGAGGATGACATTTCTTACAATGAGGGTGGTAAAACATTGGCACAGGTGCCCAGAGAAGCTGTGGCTGCCCCTGGATCCCTGGAGGTGTCCAAGACCAGGTTGGACAGGGCTTGGAGACAGTGGAAGGTGTCCCTGCCCATAGACACTGGATGACCTTTAAAAGGTCCCTTCTGACTCAAAACTACTCCATAATCCTGTAATTGTTATGTCCTCTTGGTTCTGAGCCTTTAGGATTGGTTTGTTGGCTCTTTTTCACCCCCCAAATCAGCTCCCACACGGAAGAAAAAGCTGAGCTCCCCCATGATGGTCCCCATGCCTTACATCCCCTTGGGTACAAATCCAAGTCTGGATCCAACAACCAGGAATGATCTCAGGAGAGCTGACAACACCAAAGCCCGCAGCATCCTGCTCTGATTTTCCCCCTGGAAAACCTAAGGAACCTCCTGTAAATTCCTGCTCCTGCTGCTGACAGAGCTCCCCTCCTACCACGTCTGTCCTGCCTCGTCCCCTTGAATGAAAAATAACAGCAAGAGGCTCAAACCCACTCGACATATAATGTCAGGAACGGAAAGAAAATATCCTTTACTTCCTATGGATCCGCGCATGACAGGACTCTGTCTCTGCTGGGCTTGAGGCCTTGCACTGGTGCAGAAGGAAAGAAAATGAGATGAAAAATATTGAACAAAATTTATTAGATTCCTCGTAGAAGAAGTCCAAAGTTGTTTTGTGGCTTATTTTAATTTAATATCATCTCCACAATCAATAGGAGTAAGAAAGGCAGCGTTCATTTAATCTCCTCCCCAGGGAAAGCACACAGCACTCCAGCTCTGGGAAGCACTGGCTGAGCAGCTTTAAAAATCACCACACAATAACTGTGCAAAGCAGAAAGCACGCAGGGCTGCATCAAGTAGGCATTTAAAAGCCATCTTTAATTTTTCATGTACTTTAAATATTTCTGTATCAAAATCACCTGAATAACACCCAAACCATGACAATACACGAGTGCTAAGGCTCTGAATGTTCTCTTGAAATTCTTGAAAGAGAATTTGCTTCTCCTTGGCTACAGAGCGCATGCTTGGTCCATGGTCTCAGCCTCCCACCTGCTGGGAATTGTCACTTCCAACACTGAATTCCAGAATGCGCCATTTCACTTTTTCAAGAGTAGTTTCATTGGCCACTATCTGATCAAGGCCTTAATTGCTATGAGCAGCTGACATTCATTTACAAGACAAAATATTCTCCTCCTTTCTTTTCCTTCACCAGTCTCAAGCAGCACAGACTCCTCCAAGTGGCCATGTCGCAAGGACTTTTACAGGACGATAAAGTCCCTTATCTAAGGGCAGGACAAAGCACCACAACACCACACTTCAACTCCTTGAGCTGCCAAGGACTCCAGCTCCACGCTTGCTGCAACTGAGAGCTCAATTAACCACCAGCAATCCCTGGAAACAGAGGGCAGGCAGCCCCACAAAACTGTCCCTCTTGTGGCACTCATTGCTCTGAGGTGGGTAAATCTGAGATAAATCTGAGATAAATCTGAGGTAAATTTGCTGCCCAGGGCCCAGGTGAGTCCCCATGCCTGAAGGCACGTGGATGTGGTGCTTGGGGACCTGGGTCAGAGGTGGCTTTGGCAGCTCTGGGGAAATGGCTGCACTCAGTGGTCTCGGAGGGCTTTTCCAAGCTGATTCTGTGCTTCTGTTTTACCGATCCTCCCTCTAAACCCTGTTAGCCGCTGTCCACCCCTTTGTTTCTGCTGAGTGACAGCTTTGAAGCTGCAGCAGCCCCAGGAACGTTCCTGCTTTATGATCGCCTCCTCGGGTCAGCCAGATGGAGCCAAAGCATTTTCCCCTGCAAAACACTTTCATGTTCTATTTTAAGCCCATCCAGCATTTCTCATTCTTTAGTGCCCAGCCCTCAGAAACTCTTCAAAACCAGGATTTACAAGCACCTTCTCAGGACAAAAATGTGAGAAGCTTCATGCCTCCAACTACTCGCAGCTGTAAATCCATTCCCTTCCGAGCGATTGGGAATTCATTCCTGCAGAAAATCCCACGTTGGGAAATGAATGATGTGCAGCTTTGGCACTTGAGGAATTACCCCAGAAGTGAGAAATGAGAGAGCAGACACCATGTAGGCTCCCTGGCACAGCTCCACTGAAGCCTCCAGCAGCCCGACTCGCAGGAAAGGCTCCTGGAGGTTGATTGCTGGGAGCAGTGACAGCGGAAAGAACGTGCCTGGAGACGGGATGGAGAGGGGACACGGGGAAAGGAGCTGAGGAGACATCTGGGAGCTCCTCCTGCAGTGGAAATCAGTCTCCAGAGAGGAAGAGCTCCAGCATTTCCCAAAGGACTCGCAGCAGGGGCGTCATAAAAGCTTGCTCTCCCATGGCATCAGCCAATCTCATTCCAGAAGGATCTTCCCAGCCCGCCTGGCTCCTCACACAGCTGCAGAGCTCCAGGCTCAGGCTGTGCATCTCCTCCTGCCTTTTGGAATGTCCCTCAGCACGTGGGATTTAGGGAGGTGACCTCTGGGCAGCTTCTCACCCAGGGCAGTGCCAGACAATCCTTGCTCAGTGGGAACTGTTTAAAACACCTCTGGGTGAATCCTGCTTGGCCAGCTCGGGGCAGGGAGGATGGGATAACCTTTCCTTCCCTCCCTCATCACACTGATCCATTTGGCACATCTCCATGGCAAATTCTACCCAAACCTCTCTTGATGCCCTTACAAGCAGCCAGGTAAGTGCACCTGGATGCTGCAGGAGCAGGTTTCATTTCCCACTGATCATCCCACACAAGCACAGCTACCCCATCACTCACTCTCCTTGCCATGAAACTATTCCAGCCCACTCATGCTAAATGCATGCAAAAATAGAGGAAAAGCTGAAAGCAAGGGTGGGACTGTTCTGAAGAGCAAGTTAATGGATGGCTGAGAATCCAGCGCTTCTGAAGGCTCCGAGGATAATAAATACATTTGTTCCCATGAAAAAATGCCACCCCCTTATTACTGTTTCAAGCCTCATCAGCCCAAGAGTGGAGCAGTCAAATGAATGTGGATGCACCAGACACAGCAAGGGCTTTAAAAAAAGATTTGCTCTCACATTTGACAATCTCACTCCTGGAGACCTTTTACAGTTGGTTTTTTTCCCCTGAAGGGTCCTTCCCTTTATATAAACAGCAACTATTGCCCGCTCACTGCACAGAGCCATGCAAAACCAGCTATCCTAGGTTGCTCCAAGCCCTGTCCAGCCTGGCCCTGGACACTTCCAGGGATCCAGGGGCAGCCCCAGCTGCTCTGAGAAACTGTGCTAGAGCTCACCACCCTCACAGGGAGGAACTCCTTCCCAACATCCCAGCACTCCAGCCCCACATTCCCAGGATGTGAAGACATTACAGAGGTGAGGAGGCTCCCCAGGAGGGGAGGCAGCTCTGGACTTGCAGAGCAGAGGATGAGGAGGGAGGAGTGCAGGTGCTCTCTGGTGAGAAGATGTCTGTACCTCCTTCTGTCCTTCCTCCTCCTCCCCAGGATCACAGCTTGATCAAATTCCATTGGTGTGAAAGCACAGCTCCTTAAGGAATTATCCTCAGGGCTTATCCACATTTCACATGGTGAGCACAAGGCTTGGAGCCCAAGGATGGGAACTCCACAGGCACCACCTGTAACACAACTGCAACCCCA